>DWDX01001713.1:0-17487 GCA_018245675.1 Agara michaeli | reverse complement strand
AATAGGCTCACCACCTATTCCATTGTGGGATTTAAACGTAACTGGTGAAATGTGGGGATGTACTACACTCCTCTGCCCACCCCTTAAGGGGGATTACAGGCATGATGTTACGTTGTTTTTTGAATTTCGTATTTTATAGAACGCATTCTTCCACGTACGTTCTTAAATATACCTGGACAAGTGTAAATTGTTTAAAATATAGCAATAAAAGTTTAGTAATAATAATTATATTTTACGGAAACGGAGTTTTTGTTGAAAGCGGACTTTGAACATTATGCAGTTTGTTTTAAGTGCTAGTGTAATATGTATGACAACATGTTCTTAAATTTAAAGACAGTTCTCCGAATGAATACCAAATAATGTTAACTTACATTGCAACATGTAATACTGGCGTCAAGGTTCCACAGTACAGAATATTTTGGAAAGAATTCCTACTATACATATGTATATGTAACTGTAATATACTATGGCATTATTCTATACTATAGTAATGTGATAAGTTTCTAAAATAGTAGGTACCCACATTTATTTTCATCGTAAAGAATCTTTTAAAGCGTAACATTAACCACATTATCCTGGCGCCACACCGTATGCAGCCGAGTGCATATTAATCACGGATTATGCACTATTTTCTCGTGTCCGTTTCATGAGAAACTTTGCATTTTCAGTGTGATCTAAGCTTTATTTCGTCACGTCCCCGTGTTTTATACCGTTATATCAATTGCAATCGTAAGTAGCAGTATTTTAGGTTGATTTTAGATTGTTACTAAATTTGATGCCGTGTCGCCACTCCGTCAGCGCTGACCCCAAGGAAGAGTTTTAACCAGATGAAATCCGTCATAAAGTTTCTAATCCTTTGTGTGAATACAGTATTCCTCACATAACAAAACCCGTATCAGCATGTTTCAACTTCATTCCTTGCTTATAAAATATTATAATATTATTGAAATGCTCGCGCGTTTTCTAGAAAACAGTGAACTTGGGGTGAAAGCGAGCCAAGAAATTTAGTTCAAATTTAATGCATGTCGCTAATGACACTGCCGGTGCTGTGAAATGCTAATGGTTATAATTTCAGTTTGCTGTTTCTGCCAACCCTATTTGTAACTCAATTACGGAAACAAATGACGTTCGCATACAATGGACAAACAAAACAGAACGGTTGTTCATAAGAATCTCATTCGGTGTAAGCTGTTTCACTAATTGTTCATTGTACCTACCTGTAGTTTTTTTTGTTATAAACTTAACCTAGCAAACAAGCAGACGGACCACCCGATGGTGAGTGGTCACCGTCGCCTATGGACGTGTGCAACACCAGAGGGGTTGTTCGTGCGTTGCCGGTTTTGAAGGAGAGCTCTGTTCACGCCTTTCTTGAAGAGCCCCATGTCATAGCGCTCCGGGAAAGCCTTAGATGTAAGTTCATTCCACATGTTACATGTGTAGGGTTTTCATTGTTATACTGATATAACTATACCCGATGCTGTGGCTAGTGCAGTTCGACACTGAATAAAGCGTACTAAATATTTGGAATTCCCTCCCTTTATCAACAAAATGCGTCATCGTGGTGCAATTAAAAATAACAGCAAAACGATATGTTTCTAGACTGTGACTGCCTGTTTGTACAACTATACATACGAGTACAACTAAACATACATACTATACATATATACTATACATACATGCATACATACTATACATACGAGTATACATACATACTATACATACATGCATACATACTATACATACATACATACTATACATACGAGAAATGAATAATCAGCGTAGTACTCGCATACTTTACACAACACAACACTCCGAAACTAATTAGAGAACTACTACGGTTACTTAAGACCAGTTCGTGTGTAATAAATAAGCTTACCAGTTTAATTGCTGCTGTTTAGTTTGCTTCAAGTGTAATTGGTAGTAGCACAAGTGCCTGACGTTTGAATTCCGCTACTCGAAAGTGAACATCCGAGTTCATTAATTCTACTACATTACTGGGTATAAGGTAAAAAAGTTGTAAGGTAAGGTAAGGTAAAAAGAAGTAAGGTGTTAATTTATATATTTTTACTATTTTATTAGTGCGACAAATTACAATTGGTTAGAGGTTACAATAACGTGTATCCAAAATAATGCTCCTGCTGCTTGAAATGAAGAAAAAATGCAAACATTGCTTACTATTGGTGCTTAGTAAAAGATGACTTTGACATGTGACCTTGAACTTTTATTATTATCACTTAGTGTATTATTTCCTAAATTATTGAATGCAATTACGTTGTTGCATAACATAAATATATTAAATTTATATGTTCTTTTTCTATTGTTTATTTCTCTTTGTCGGAAGTTTTGTACGGGCTTGAAGATGAGAAAGGGATAAAAACAAATAGAAAAATAAAACACGTGATGTATACAACAAATAAATATATTTTCCATTAAGTTCCATGTATAAATTTTAAAATTACTTTTTAAATAACATTCATGACAACAATATATCATTAAGGTAATTTACAATACTTGGAAGTTGAAACTTGAAATCACAATGCTTCTATATAATATGTAATTTTAATATAATTTATTTTAATAATCCCATATATTTATTTAATAATCCCATCTATGGTTATCTGATTTTGTTACGTGTATAAGGTATACAATATTACGACTATATCTGGCTTTATGTGTATTTCGTGATTCCATGTAGTATAGTGTTCGCCCGGTGATCAAATTTTTATTTAAACTCTCCAATATTCATAGAAATACGATCGCTTTTTGACTTACATACTTCTACAGAGAATATTTTATTAATTCAATATGATTATATCGTTCACTACATCACTAAAATGTCCAATAATGGTCCTCGTGAAAATTTTTACTAACACAAATCTATTACAATATCATACTTACGTATTAAAATAAACAATTTTATATTTATAATAAAAACAATAGTCATCATAATAATAGAAATATCTCATGGAATACGATAAAAGATGCATTGATATACCATCATGATAGGAGTTTGAGGAGAGCTTGAAGGTTTGTTTTTTCAAACCTTTTTAATGTTCGTCTGTTTGACACGAACCTCTTTTCATAATGAAAAGGTTAAGACAATAGTCTACCAGGCTGACTAAGTACGATTCGCTAGATTTTACACGGCTTAGAGGACAAACGACAAGTAATTTTTAGAACTTGATGAAGTCCTGAAGTAGATATCAAGGTTAGGTTAGGTTAGGTTAGTTAGTACCCGGATCACCAGTATGGGAAAGTATAATATAAATCACTGCTTTATGGCGAAGTTTTTGAAACCAATTGATCTCGATATTTTCCATTTCCTGAATTCGCTTTAATGAAGGAAAATCAGTTTATATATATATTATCCTTGGAATTTGTTAAAATACTACTCTATGTATACTTTTAATATTGTCTTACGAAAGATAAACTGAAATACAACAATGAATGTTCCTTTGTATTTGTTCCTTTTCTATTGTTTTTTGTTTCAATATAAAATGTATGTAGGTATCGTCTTATTCGCAAGGTTAGAAATTGCAGTACATAAATAATTGAAGATAAATCAATGAAACTTTTACCCTATTCCCTTATAAAACAAATAATGTTTTATAACGAAGAGATACTCGACTGGTTTGATGGTATTCATTAACAATACACTATCATCAAATACTTCTAATGGTGCTAATTGCTTGACTACTTTGAATACCGCTAAACTCGATATAGCGATCTAGCTAAACAACAGTAGCAATTTTCTAGTATTCTATATACTAGTTACTTTTATGGAACTAGCTAGTATTTGGCATAACATGTTTAAATATCAGGTACTTTCTTAATTACATAAATGACGATTAAAGATATAAAGTTAAACTTAATTGTTTGTTTACCGAAATATTCTTTGCGTGTAAATCTATGCTTTCGTATTCGTCTCCAAATGAAATCTAATTTGGAGCTTGATAGCTAATAACTTTCATAAGAGTAACCCTCAACCGTCATTTATCTAATAGAATAATAAAATTTGCAGTTCAATACTTAATAATACCTACAAGTTGTCGAGAATCTCCCCATATGCAAATCAAACATAAGTATTATAAAAATTATTAATGTCTTTTAGTTTAACGTAGGAACTTATATCTATAGATCGGGTCTGAGTTCTGGGTCTATGTTTGGCGATAATTTTTTAAAGCGTATCTTCTAAAAAATGCTCTTATAAAAATGGATTGTTTGCAATGGACACGTGGTCGGTTTAATCTGTGGTATTGCCGAATATTGTTGTATATGCATTTCTGTTGTTTGTTATGCATTATGGATTCCACATCGACAGTTTATAAATTAAATTGAGTTTATTTGATTAAATTATGAACAATAACAATAAATTAGTTTGTAGTCATCAAATTACATATTGACAGGTGGCCCGACTTATACTTGCTTAGTTAGCTTCATCGCTAATATGTATAATGCAATATGTTATATACAAAAATAGATTTATGGTGAAATGTGGGCGTGTACTACACTCCTCTGCCTACCCCTTAGGGGATTACAGGCGTGATGTTGCGTTTACGTTTTAAAAATAGATTTAGTAAATATTAAACCGACCACGGTACCTGACAGTTCACGTGTCATTACAATATAAACTTTGGGCCTATTAAGGTTGTGCGTTATTATTCGTTATGTTATTATGATTAAGTACGCCTAAGTTATGACTTCCTTTAACCTGACAAGTAGTTTTTTAAATGAATTGGAAATTCACGTGAAATACATGTTTTTATATGTTGAGGACACATCATTGCGTTAAGTAACGCGAATGACATAGCACTCTCATATGATTGGTCCGTTGACATTGACGTTAGCTGTCATTGGTTGTTGTTTGACGTGTGACACTGTGCTTGACGTGAGACATATATGTTTGACGTTAATGTATCCTTTATTTTACTTCTGTGAAATATAACGTTCTCTGAACTTGGCCCCTGCCAAACAAAATATAGAGGGTATGTTTCGACAGTTTTTGTGTATTTAGAGTCTAGAATCCGTGTTACTATTGACAGTATTCAAGTATCAAAGCTTTTAATAATGCAAGTATAAAGTAGTATTTTTTTTACATTGAAATGAAGTTGACATTTTTTCATATATGCGAGTTAGTGGCACAACTAAGGGAAGTTCTCGATTGTTTCATTTGTCAAAGCGTGTCAATTCCTGTGTCTCTTACATATTTTTATCGTTCTCATTATTTAAAATATCTTTTAGGAATATGTATAAACGTTAAGAAACTATAAAACAATACACGGTCCTATTTGAGAGAAAAATGAATCTAAGGATTTGTGCAGATACGTAAAGGGTAGAATTATAATATGCATAATGTTGATTTGTTAGTAACATATGCGCGTATAGAAATATAACGTCGATAAAACATAGACGACGTGAAATAGCATCTAATCACTACGAACATATAAATTAATTATATTAAAATATACCAATTCCAACATCAAAATATATATATTATTGAAATCACACAAGGGTAAACAACATCGATTATACGAACTATCCAATATACCACAAAGAAATACAAAGGTCGTACCTAAACATTAATGGAAGTATTTCTTATATCTAAGCAAAACCTCGAAGTGGATGGACGTGGGCTAGCAAAACGGATCCAATTCTGTAACATTCACGGGAATGTCTGACAATCAGCAGTGAGATACTAAAATTAATTGTTGTACCGTCGATCAGAAAAAGGATTTCAGGTTGTTGAAGTTTAGGTACTTTTTTATTTTAGAAAAACATCAATAGCCCTTTCAGTGTTGACTAAAATCACTAAAATGCAATGTAGCTAAACAACCCGGGGCTCCTGTAGGCTTTGCTTCTGATAGCCTACGTGAATATAATTGTTTAACGGAGCAGCTATTTCTGATGAATACTAATGCCGTCCTCACGGTTAGCCAGACAGGATTGGCTCAAGGTATAGGTTAGGTTCCCAATGTATCTGTAACAGAACGGTGCGGTTGAATGAACTTTACATTGCCTCCAACCTGCGAAAAGGTCTATGCTCAACAGTCATTGCGTCGAAAGTATCTCATTTAGTAATCTCAATGGCTCCATTTTGATAATCCACGTCGATCGATTTAATTTTAAACTGGCACAATGAACATGACACAGAAAACAAGATGGCGGACTAAAGTCCAAAGATTTCATGACATTAAGTTTCCGGGAAAAATTGGCACAATTTTATAGACACAATATACTAAAATAATATGAAAATCAAATCCCTAACTTTCACAATATTTTTTAATACTTGGATATTGAAAAATATTAAAATATATAGGTAGCAAAAGGCATCTAACTTGAGATATAACTACAGTTCCACTAGAGGTCACTAAGAACGGGTCTAGTTTTAGAAATCCGAACAGAAAATCCATCGAGATCCCCTAATGACAGTCCGTTACGCACGGTACAGTCACAAAGAAAATGAGATATATAATTGTACCATTAATTTACGAATACCTTAATATTTTGTTACAACGACAAGTAAATATACAATTACAGTTTTATAAAGGATAATATAGATTTATGTTAAAAATAATTTATAATTTTCGACAATATTTAATAATCTCATTTACGAATAACAACGAAGACGCTAACAATTTTAAGCAATAATTATAAATTTTAAACACCAAATACGAACATAATAAATAGCACTATATCATATAAATTGGAATAGAACTACAAACACCTAACAACATTTACACTTCACGGACACCAAAACATTAAATAAATATTTTACACAATTCGCACGTTAAATATTTAAAGCGGTGTACAATATAAAATACAAGTTTGAATGTTGTTTAATGAACAGGCATTTCCATTTGTTTTAAATTGGCAATAGACCGGCCGAGTGGCAGGCAAGAACAATCTCATCGATTCACAAAATTTATCTGCGTGCACACGTGTGCAGATCATAAAACGTGCAGAAATCTCAATTCACGGTTCTAATAAAATGAAAATTAAAAAACACTAACTACTTTCATCACAAAGATGACATCGACATTAATTCTCTTACTAATGCTCGTGACGCTGCCTTTAATAATAATTAATTAGTAGAAAAAGTATTGTATACCATAAACGTCACTATTTAAAATAACACCTCTTTTTATACCCGAATGGGCGGGCACGTAAGTGTGATGGATATTACAACAACGTAGGAAATGCTAAGTTCCTCGACAAAAAAATCGCACATATAAAAGATCGTCATGAGCATTACAAAGAGAAATATATAATATATTATCTAAAATTTGACCCTGTGTCAGTCGTGGACTGCAACCGAGGCGTCCGCGTGAGCCTCGGGATCAATTTTATCTACTCAATTTAGAATCTACGCTCGTAGTCATGTCGGGCACCACCCGCTTAAGATATCGACGGGACGTCGCTTACAATTAATATAATATATACGATCGAAATATTTCAATAATTACATTTAGTTACATTAGGTAAGAAATTTGGCAGTACTGTTCGGTCTAGGTAAAGACGAGGATACTTGATATCGACGTACTAGAAAAATCGAACGTCACTTACACCTAGAAAGGAGCGGGCCCGCTAAGCTATACCTACACTGGACCCTCTAAATATAATATCAGCGTCTAGTGCACGAGTGCGTTTAACTGTTGGTGGAGTGTTGCGTCCGTGCGCTCGCAGTAGTGTAAAGGCACATGGGGGGCGCGGCGGCGGCTGCGATGCGGCGCGAAAGGTGGCGCCGCCGCGCGGTATCAGAGCGGGAAGCAGCGCGCTGCACGCCTCGGCTCGCTCGCTCCGCGCCGCCGCCGTACCGCCTCGCCCTCGCCACCACCTGCTAGACGCTCCGGTTCGATCGGCTCCAGCTTATGCATAGACGGCCGACTAGACAGTCTTGCGCCCTCTGCTAATGGAGTCGACGCTGGTCTTTCTGACGTCGGCGTCTCGTCGAGATCAATTCGTCCCAACTTCAATGCGAGCGCGTACTCGGACCTTTCTATCACGCTCAGAGGTTCATCTGCAAGGGTGGAATCCGCCGCTGCGGAATCAGCACGTTCTGAGTCACCCTGAGCGGTAACGTAGCGCCGAGTGTCCGTTGATGAAGGTGAGGTTGATACCACACCCCGACGTTCCGGTGTCGCAAAAACGGAATCCGACGCCCAGCTACGAGCCTCTGAATTCTGTCTCAATGTTTCGTCGGCGCTTCGTTGCGAGGTCCGACGGCTGGTTCGCGGGCTTTCGTCATCTATCGCTCGAAAATCGAGTGTACTCAGATCGAAGGTCCCCATCCCGCGACGCCTCGAGCTGCTTCGTCGAAATGACGGACGATGCGATGAGAAAGCCGCGTCGTATAATTCACAAAGGCTCGTACGATCGGAGTGCGGCTCCTCGTACAATGTCAAATTCCGTGTTTCAGTAGCGTCTGAAGGAGTTTCATCTCGGTTGGAAGTTGCCTCGCTCCGTTCGGAGATGTCAAATGTGAACCGCGCTTCAAATCTATCGGGACTTAGGAGTGGAGCGGACCGTGAGCAATCGTCGCCAGCTGTGGTCTCCGCTTCGAGAGGGAGTGGGCGTAGTGCAGACCTTCGAGGCGATGCGTCCTCTGAATCTGTAGAGCGATCAGATTTTTGGGCGTGACAAATATGACGACGAGTAAGAGCAGGTTGAGAGCCACAAGGAGCGCGTCGGCAGCACGTTCTTTCATGTCTAACATCAGAACCGCTGCTTCCTGTGGATTTGGAGTGTGGCGGTCGTCGACGTCGGTCATCTTCGCGGCCATACAATGAAGTAAAATCTTCAGAACAGAATTTTTCAAATAGTTCTTGAGAGCTAAGCCGTGTCGAGCCAGTCGCGTTATAGAAAGCTTCGGTTGGAGATCGATCGGTCCGCTCATAAAGAGCACTAGAACTCGCCCGTTTTGATTTATCTATCAATCCTAATTTATAAATTCTTGGCAATCTCCGCTCGACGCCTTGAGAGAGCGCTCGGGAGGGTGCCCGGAATGTAGGCGGGGGCCCATCCCGGCGGTCAAGGATACGGTCTGCGGACACTCCACGCAGATGCGACTGCGGGTAAGAGCGCGGCTCGGGCGGTGGTTCCGTTGGAGGGGAGGCGACGAACTCCGGTTCGTATTCTTCTTCGTCGGGCGTGTCGGCGGATGGTCCCGAACGCTCGAACGAAGTGCGTTGGCACTCGCAATCCTCGTCGTGATCGTCGCTGACGTCGCCTTCGTCGAAGGACGGTGCACGCGGGCCGTGTCCGAACACCCTACGGCGTTCTTCTGCGGCACCTTCATCGTCTTCGAGGCGAATAGAGCGGCGAAGAGGGGGTCGATCACGGCGAGGGCGGCGCGGTGCTTCTAGTGTTACCGCGTGGGGCAACGGCGGGCGCGTAGTATTTGGCAGCAAACGGTCCAGCGATAGACCTCTGCGAGGACGCGGAGGTCTTTGTTGCTGTCGCTTTGGGTCTCGAGGTGCTGCTGAGGGGCTGGTCTCCTCTGGTGTTGTAGGTAATGCCGCGCCGCGCCCGAATTCAATGAACCAGAGTTCGTCTTTGAGTTCGCACTCTCACTTTTTTTCATTCATATCCTTATTTAAGTAATGCAGGACGTAATGGAGGACGAGATCATAGCAGTATTTGTATTCAGTCTGTGGAAGAACATTTGTCATGTAGTTAAAAAGCACAATGCGTAATTCCTATAGTCAGTTTGTAAATTTTATGTTCCATACCATATTTTCGACGAGTTGCGGTCGGTGGCGACGCACCGTCTTGACCGCCTGAAATACGTCGACCTCGCCATGCTGAATAACTTGTTCAATACATGCATTAGCAGCGCAGTAAACTCCGGCCCGACTTCGACCATCCCTGGAAGATTGAGACAATTATAATACATTACCAACTAAACTTACTTACCTCGGAACGTGTCTACCCATTAACCGTTTTGATGATCAATAAGTAGGTTTTTTTCTGGGTGTATTTTGTATATAATTTTATTTTTGTGTTGTTTTTATATTGTTACATCTACATATACCTAATAATTTCCTCACGTCATGTTATACAAGACAATCTGGTCCGTTATAAGGCAGAGTCTGTGGTACAATGACCAGATAAATGATAAACTATACAGATGTAAATTTTTTGTAGAATACATACGGAGAAACAACGCAGACTGGGCCGTAGTCGGTGCGCTGCCTCCATCGCTCGACCATGTTCATCAGCTCGACCAGCGAGTTGGTGGAGGATGGCACTTTGTGTCCCATCGGCCAGCACGTTAGCTGGAACAGTTGAACTGTCTTCGGGGGCGCTTTTACGCCAGCCATCAGCTCCGTTAAGGATACGATCTGGAAGAAATATTAACGCTGTATATTTTTGAAACAGTAATAGACAAGCAAGTTTTAATAGATATTTTTCTCTGATTTTCATTATGCCATACCGATTGATGGGTTTCGGTTGAGGAGACCAGTCACCAGGGTAAAAAAATATTGCTGACACACAAAATCTGTTTTTGAGTTTCTATCGGCGTTGAATGTTTAAAGTTAATGAAAATAAATTTGTAACGTATTCAAATTTAAACAGACCAATTCGATACGATTCGATTTATAAATTTTTTAAGACTGATTTCCGTGCCATTTTTTACGAGTGATTCCTAACAATTCTTAACAATGTCTTAACAGAAATGCTTTCAATAGATAAATTAGATGTGTAGTATTTTAGAACTTACTTTTTTATTGATTCTAAATATCCAGGTCTTGATGTTGGTGTAGTGATTGTGCGAGACGTGATCGATGGTGAACACGGGCCCGTATTTCTTGGAGTGGCGGCCTTCGGGCCAGAAAGGCGGATATTGTTGCTGTAATGAAAACAATGTGTAAGTAAATCAGTACGAATAAAAAATATAATCTTGGAACACTCACACGCGGCCATACGATCCTAAACAAGACAGAGGCTTCCCTATGGCGTGGGAATTGAATCTACGACCTCCGGTTTAGCAGTTCAGTCACTAACCGCTAGACCAAGAGTTTAGCCTAACTAATAACAAACATTGGACATCTCAATCGAATGTAAAAGTCAATTGGTGTACCATAGCACTCGTGAGTTAATATAAGTAATTTTATAGAATTGACTTTTTAGTTAAGATTCAACTGAAACTGGATACAGCAATTTAAGGTTTGCCGTAAAGAAATAAAACTAGGTGCTACGGTGGTATTCACAAAAATAGGAACTAAGAGCATCCTGTTTCCTAGCAAATAATTGTAATTTTCTTTTGAAAATGTCAGTAACACTCCAAATCAGATACTGCTGCAGATGGTGTGCTTGTGTGCTGAATATTGCTGGCCATAAAGCATTACTTACCGAGTTCTTAGGTGGCACACATAGAACAACCACGGCAGCACATTCGTAGTCGTAGACGAGCGACCAGAACTCTCCCTGGGTTCTTATCAGTGGCCACTCCGTCACTATGTACTCACGAGGTTTGGTGTAACCCTGAAATATGTACCAGCTTTGACTTTTGTTTCTTGTTGGTTTTGGACAGGGGTCTCCAGATTTGAGTCTTAAACTTATTTTTATGGAAATAATGTTAACTCATACGGAAACGTTTAAGTTAGATTGGCTTTAAGATATAAGCTCTATTCTAACGAATTTTAAAGTTAGAAATTACTTACATCTACGAACACAGCGTTGATGTAGTCTGTGAAACTGTTTCCTTGGAACGACGTCAAGTATGGGCGTGAATTGTCAGCTGTAATAAATAATAATGTTAATGGCGCCGAAGTAAAGTGGTCAAAAATTTGGTGACACATGGCTTCAAAATATAAGCAAATAAGTCGTTGTGTGCATTCATCTCGTCTTTTGCAAAGTATTTTAAAAACTGTTGTATGTTCATGAGTAAATCATTGAAAAGAACTTACGAGGAACCACTAAGACATCGCGATTCTTCTCTCTGTTGTCACCTCTATGGCCACCAGCGCAATCGCCTATAGTGAATCTCGGAGTCTGTTTACAGATCTGCTGGTATTCCTTCTGATACTCATTAAGCTTGGTCACGGGATCCCTCTGCGACTTCTGCTTCAACCGCTGTGAGAGCTCCGATACTGGGAACCAGGACACTCCGCACACCACGTGCTCTTCGAGTGTGTCGTACACAAACTTGTACTGTTCCTGATAGAAGAATCATTATTAAAATCATTGACAGATAGAAAACAAATTGTTAAATAATTAATTTAACTAATAATGCAATTTTCTTTTCATTTGTATTAATATTGTCAATGAAAATGCAAATTTTTCTGTCTGTCTGTCAAGTTTTCTCGCTGAAACAGCGAAATTTATTCTGCTGAAATTTCAAATGCAAACATCTCGAGCTCTGGGAAGACACATACTGCTTTAATACTTTTTGTAGATCGGATTTTATTGATCGATGGAATGGAGGAAATACAGTCGAGACGAGTTATCACCTACTGTCGTACTAAACATTAAAAATGAGATATAGAAGTTAGGAAATCAAACTTATTAGACATAAATATTTTAAAGACTTGATCGTAAGAATTTCCAATATTTATGCGAATTCAATTTGATTTCGAAATTGGATTTTTAAAGAAGTCGCATGTAATGCCGTAAATCTCTCTTACAGAACACAAATCGTACTAACTTCGTTCTCTATAAGACCTTTCCTGGATTGCCTCAGTTTCTTCAAATATCCGAAAACATCAAAGGAATCTTCTTCTTCCGCTAACTCAAGATTAGCATCTACTGCCAAGTATACGCCAGACCGTCCACCTCCATCACTGGGAATATAATAAAATAACTTGTAATAATATCCACTGTTTTCTGGCACAGTTATTTGTATGAATTAACGTAACCTTATTTCGGATTATTTAATATTTCTTCGACACTTATCACTGTTTTCAGCGCCTTGGAAGTAGTTAGATTCAATCAGTATTCAAAACGTGTTAAACTAAAAGAACATTTATCGTATTCCATTAATCTGATAACTCGAAAGCTTCATATTAAAGTACAATACATTTTAACTATGAATGCCACTACCATATTTATGGGTTCTGTGATTTATAGGTTTACATTGCGTGAGAATTCGAAAGCATCCGAATGCAATTTCTCATTTGCACCATTTAATATTTTGACATCTATAACAGACATTGAATGGATAAACAATACCGAATCTCTATTTCGAAATTCTGGCTTCGGATATTCAAATCTCAAAATCGTAACGATAATCGTTTTGATATTTGTCCTGACCATCAACGTCATTATCCCTTTTATCGTTATAATAGTGAATTCCTGTATCGTTTTAGAACGAAAAGCAGGTACTGAATCACGATTCTTTCACGCTAGCCAAATAGACTCTGGCAGGGTTACGACGTCTTTGAGATAGTACAATATGTAAAATTTCGGAAGTGCATATTTCTTCGCGAACGTTATAGCGTATAATTTAATCTTATGAACGCACTAGGCTTTATAGAGTAAGAGACGCATGCTAACGGTTCGAACGAAACCTGACACTAAATATTATGTACATACTTGCAGTGCACGACCATAGGGCCAGCGGCAGGATTGGTAGCTAATCTCCTTCCAACAACCGCGCGCACGCGTCGTCTGAACTCCAACAAGGCGTTGCTGAACGGACACGTATGGGAATGCCATTGCGTGTAGTGGAACTGCAGGATGAAGCGTTCTTCCACCACCACCTGCGAACAAAAGCAGTGATCACAATATATCTAGGTAGGGATATATAGTTGTGTTGATTTTGTTTAGCCAAAAATGAGCATTCACGCCCCCTCATGCTAGAATTCCATTAAGCTGGATTGCGGCCAAATTCTAGGTTAGATAAATAGAGTTCAAAGTGATTCCTATATACCTACTTATGTAACTAACCGTTGTTTGTCAGTTGAAATCATCTATTCCTACCCTTTAGGACAAACTTGAAAATTAGTATCTGCGTGAAATACTCGACAGCCAAGTTTCGGATGTTTAACAGAAAAAGCTGGTGACAAATGTTGATATGATTATTTCTTTCAATCTGAACTATATTATAAGTTTAAATATTTAAAAGGTTAACTCAAGATTCAACTCAAACTGTGTTCACTATACATATATTTAATGAAAGTCATATTACATTTTTATGGCTGTTATTTATCGGCTTTCGGCTAGGACAAGTCTAGAGGAAAAGCTGGCGGAAAAAACACTTGGAGGAAATCCATATTTGTAGGATGAAAAAACGTTAAGTGTTTTGTATGTTCCATATAAAGTAATTTATTACATTTACGTAACAAATAATGAGTCGGTAGGTACTGACGTCTTTCTCGCTCTTGTAAAGCCGGAAGGTTCGTATGTGGAAGTTGGCCAGCTCCTCCTCTTGCACGATGCCAACGCTGATATCTCCATATGTTTCGTCCTTTTCCTTGTTCGGCGGCCAGTACTGGACGCACATTACCTATGAAGATAAAATATATTAATGTATATTTTATCTTGATATATATTTAAAATATATACATACGATATATTACTTATACAGATATTTTTATTACGACCAGACACAGTACAGACAAATGTGCTCATCACACAAATGTTTGTCCTGGGTGAGAATCGAACCCACGACCTTCGGTTTTGCAGTCAGGGTCTCTAACCACTCGACCACGAGGCCAGTCAAATTGTTAAAAGTTAAATATGTTCATTATTATTTTAATTTGTAGTTTATTGTAGTGTATTTATATTATAGTATAATACTATTAGCATAAAAAGTATTATGACGGAATGGGCATTGTATAATAAATAAATACCATCACGCCAGGTCCCTAACGGGGTAGGCAGAAAGCACCGAGTGCCAAATATCTCTATCCTTGCAAACCGGACGCGCTTCGTCTACATTCATCATTTTCTTCATGCATACACGCCGGTTTATAATTAATTATAATATATATAATAATATATACAATATATATAATCATTGTATAATCTTATGTGAAATGACAGAAATTGGATGTCAATTTTCCTGTTGCGAGTACGTAAAGAAAAATGCAAATCATACTTCCCCTACATATTCCAGTAAAAGCATATTATATTAAAAAGGGTGATTCCGCATTACAATCCGATCCGATCGTCGCTTCGATCACGCTCAGGGCAATTTTTTGCCATACAACGTGGTATTCAATTTTGTATAATACATTTTCAGAATTAAAATGTCACGCGCTAAATGGTAACAAAGTGAAAGGAACAAATCGTGGGAAATTACATAACTTTGTTTTGTTCATAATTTACAAGCGTTGTGTGGTGAGACAACCCTAATTTGAAAAGCGCAGTAGACTATAAACTTAATCTTTTTAATTATTATTATTAAAGAGTTCTTGATGATGAATAAAAATATTTTGAAAGTTACTTAAACTTTCTGTCTAAATACATGCTTCTACATAATTAAATTACAAATTTTGCGACTTTGTCATACAATTTCTCCGCGTAATAATTGTTTTGTGTGGTCTCGGTTACACGTCACCCAAAAACTTCACTGTTTTTATTAGTGCGAGCTGGTGGGATAAGATTTGGTATCTGTGACTGCACGTTAGTGCGTATTGACCCTGAGGGATCGGAGCGGTGTAAATTTAGAAATGAAATTGAAATAAGTCGTCCCATTTAGCCCAATTCTCTCCCATCACGATTATGCAGCGAATTCGTCTCCATTTCACACTCCATTTTGTGAGGAACGAATTGCGAGCGTATCCAGCCGCGAGCTCCACGGGGCTAATGATATTAACTTTTATAATATAAACCCGTTCCATGCCGGGGCGATATTAAATTGTAACCGTACATTTCAAAATCTTTTCATGCAAACACTTACGCTGCTACTGAACTAGGAAAGCAGTCTTGTAACCTTTATACAATTTAGTAGCAAAAATATATATAATCCTATAGATAATAGGTAATCAAAGTTCTGGCTGATGGAGTCAAGTCTCTTAAATCGGTGTAGTTATGACGAGAATGATCAATGTAGAGGCACATCAGATTTGTAAGGATAAAGAAAATTTGGCTCTCGGTAATAATATAATCCTAGTTGATTAATTGAATAAAATGTTCACCTTGATGAAATCGAAAGTCTTAGTGAGCATGACGATAGCGGCTGCGCGCTCCTGCCAGATCATCCGCCAGAAGTAAACCACTGTCTCCTCCGTTGGCCCTTGGGTTACGATGTATGCGTTCGGCTTTAAAATACTCTGTGAACAAGCAAGACATGACAATATTCTTCATAGTGTTATAAAGGAAACGAGTATGCAGTAAAACTTAATTGGTAAATGTACGTTGTAGGATATATATAATTACTAAAATATTTATAATAAGTTCTAAACTCTTAATTTCATTTTAAAATTCCAGAGGATGTTGCAAAAATGCCTATATGAATGTCAGATATTTCAAACTCAGGGAGTTCAATGACCGTTGCTAATGATTCCTAACTTGCGCCTTCTAAATACCGACACGTTAACGAAAATATGCCGCCACATTCATGGAGATTACGGCGCCGATGTAGATCCATTTATATTGAAATTAGAATCCAAAATAAATGTTGACAGCCGTTTAAATGATGCTAAAATGCGGAGGACACGTAAATAAACCGGGATCAGAGATTATAAACCGCCATATATATAAGTGCCATTATGCTCGAACGCTTAATAAAATTCGCGGTCCGTTGTATAAAAGGACCCCAATAAAGGGGAACGACGTCGATTTCTTCCGTCAGATCACTGCCTAATGCACCTAAACCGGCCTCCTAATTTTACGGGTCCTATACTATTATTGCTACCGTTTCATGGCCGGACAGGCTGACAGTTCATAAATCTTTTAAAGATTCTCATCACAACATGTAAGTGATGTAAGTTTATTCATTCAGATTTTACCTCAAGGCTACATCCATAGACTTTAATTAACTAGCTCATTATCCGCGAATATTTCTACATTTTATGATTGTCATCAACCAAAAGTTTGGTTCGCTATGTCATACTTAATATCATTGTATAAGTATGCCACCAGGCATTAAGTCCGCCCATCGTAAATTCGTGTATAAAGGATAAATAAATGTATACAAGTTCGTCCCAACGACAAATATGTTACCGCAACCCTTTTTTGCCCCCACGGAATTTCCATTATAAGCATGCCCTTTTCTGAAAGTTGCCCCTCCAGTTCCATTATAATACACGTTAAGGACACAAACAGCACACATACTTCAACTAACGACATATATGTTTTCTTCGTTCACATATTTTATTTGAAGTTATACTTCTTTTGGCGCGTTCGGGAAAAATGATGAGAGTAAATTTTTACGATGCGTGCGCACACCGTTTCGAAAAACCGACACCAAGACGTTTTAGTTATAGTGACATCTGTGGTAGGTAGTGGTAGACAAACTGTACTACATTCACTATGGAAAACGATCGATTGTTATAATGTTATGATGTGAATCTTTACACAAGATGGCGCTAGTAGTATGTT
>DWDX01001712.1:0-17497 GCA_018245675.1 Agara michaeli | reverse complement strand
GGGAATCGAACCCACGACCTACGGTCTTGCAGTACAAATAATACTTTACATTTTTTCAGCACCACTAATGAGATGTCGTAAAAAAGGCACACTTAACTCTGAACTCTCAAAAATAATATTTAACCTTTTATCTCGCAATCTTCGCTTAAGTGTTTGTAATCTTCTAGACTATTCTAGATATTAGTGGAATCTTCTCATTTAATACCGTACAGCGAGCGACTAAGTAAAGGCTGCCCCTTTCATCTAGATACTGATTAAAGCGGACTTTCTTGTTGCTCTGTAAACTTTAGAGCTCCGTAGGGCTGCCACTGCGGGGATATATTAACAAATTTCTGTTTATTCCAAGTTTTAAATTGCAGTTTAGGCTATTCTGTATATAGGGATATACATATAATTTTGTTCACAATTATTCGTAAGTTGGTGTGAATTATTGTTTTGTATAAAATTAATACGAAATGTATAACGTAGATGAAATCTACTTTTTACGTAATTAAACAAGAACCATCACGCCAAGTCCTTAACGGGGTAGGCAGAAAGTACCGTGTGCCAAATATCTAGATATAAAAAAAAGATTTTTATTGTGTACTGTCTACTTTATGTTGGTAATGTAATTGATTCGAACACAGAACAAACACTCGCGGTTATCACACAGAATATTTGTTCTACGTGAGGACTCGAACCCACAACCCCCAGTTCCGAAATTAAAAACACTGACAACCGACATACGTTGTCATTTAATTTAAACATCAATTTCATATCGTGATTGTGCCAACCCTATCTACACCAAACGATCGACCTCATAAAACGGGAGAACATGGGAACGGGCCATAAATACAAAATTAAACCTAGGAGACCCTCCTTAAGCTCTAAATTAGTTTTCTCAGACAACAGCAATTCTTGTTACATCCACAATTACGGTCGTTTATATCTACGAGCCATGCCCGGCCGCACCTCTGTGTTAACTACTCTTTGCTGTAATGTATCATAGAATATATGATGTATGTGTACAGTAGAGCGGGTAGGCAAGAACGTCTTACTGTACTCCACTGAACTATACTGATAGATTGATGGATATTTGACCACGCTGCGACCACGATCAATGCAACTGTGTTCAAAATACTGTCATATTTAGTTTTACTGTCTTTTTACCTTCTATTAAATGATAGGATTAATTAGAAAACTTTTTACAAAATTATAAGCGAGTAGCAGGTCATTCAAAGCAATTTTAGTAAAACCTTAATTTGAATTTATGAAGCATCTCTTAACCCTTCCCGTAATGCGGCGTTAACAGGCGCCGACCGGCAAAAACAGCGCGAATATCCGGATTAAACGGTTTTCGAGAAATATGAGAAGCGGTTACCATTTGCGCACATATTTTTTTGTCTTCCATTAAGTATTTCATACACTCCGTATGCTCACTCTTATCCGGGCGCCGTGAGCTCGTGATAACCGGATGAAAGGCGGAACAATAGCCCGTATATCCGGATTATAAGCGCTTGGACAAATATTATAGCGACGAAAATAAACGGTATGCCTCTTCCACGAGGGGTATTAATTTGAAAACGACTCGAAATGTACCATTTAAATTCGGCTGTCAAATAAGTAGGTACGCTTTATGTCGGCACGGAATAATGCGTCAAAATAAAAATAATAATAGTAACTGGGAAGCATTTCACACACGGCTATCTTTTTTTATAAACTTAACCCAGCAAACAGGCAGACGGACCACCTGGTGGTAAGTGGTCACCGTCGCCTATGGACATGTGCAACACCAGAGTTGTCCATGCGTTGCCGGTTTTGAAGGAGAGCTCTGTTCACGCCTTTCTTGAAGAGCCCCACGTCATAGCGCTCCGGGAAAGCCTCAGACGGAAGTTCATTCCACATCTTACACGTGCGCGGTAAAAACGAACGTGTTATGTATTGTGGAGAAACTGAATATCTACATTGTAGTACAATTACTTTTTATGGGGATCGATTTAAAAACGTGTTGTTTTGTTTTTAGGCACGCCAGGTTTGTAAGAACAGAGATATCTGGCACTCGGCGCTTTCTACCTACCCCGTTAGGGACCTGGCGTGATGGTATTATCATTGTTGATTTGTTTTCTCGACACTTTGGTTGGACCACCGCTGGGCACAAGTCTTCTTTCTTAGTGAGAGGGTTTTGGCCTTAGTCTACCGCGAACCAAGTGCGGATTGGCAGACTTCACACAGCTCAGAAACATGATGGACTTTCCTCACGTATTTCCGTTCACCGTTATAGCGACTGATATTTAAATTTTAAGTTTTTGTGTCACATCGAATAAACTTGTAAGAAAATAAAGAAACAAACAAGAGACTGTAAAAACGATGGGTCTACCATATCTAGACTGCGCCGTCTATAGTATATAAATGTTCATAAATGAACTGGCATTTAAATGCATAATCACTCAATTTATTGCAATTAAAAGGCTATTTTCATTTAAACAGCAAGACAATTGAATGGGTGACTCATGAACAATCTCGGAAAACATTGTTTCAAGCGTAGTAATTATCTTGCAAGGAGGTAATATTTATTAATACTTATAACGGAAAAAAATACCTGCGGCTACTAACAGGGTCATCTAATCCCAAGCTGTGCAGATCCTATACTTTGGTAATAATATCTGAGGACAATTCCACACACCGCTGTCCGATTCCGAATTAGGCAATTGAATGTCTGTGTTATGGTAACCGGACAGCTGATAAACATGCATATACACATACGATATAATACTTATATAGATATTTTTACTATACCCTGTAGGATACGGGCACTGCTCTGCAGGAAAACTGGGTAAAAGGCGAGAAAAAGCTACGTGAAAACCATGTATTCGCAAATGAAATCTCCGACTGACTACATATTTTTACAATAAAAATTAGCAGTCTCCGTACTATAAATATTTACAAAGGTGGCCAAAGGATGGCGTTACTAGTATTGATTTACTAATATTATAAAGAGGAAAACTTTGTTTGTATGTTTGTTTGTACTGAATAGGCTCAAAAACTATTCGACCGATTTTAAAAATTCTTTCACCATTCGAAAGCTACATTATCCACGAGTAACACAGGCTATATTTTATTTTGGATTTTTACGAATTTCTACCTCCAAAGGGAATTGCGGCGACGGCGGCGGGACGAAGTCGCGGGCAAAAGCTAGTCGATAATAAAAGAGCCTTGACATAACAGAATTATTGCGATTAAAATTGTCAAAGTATAATCTGGAATGAAAAATCCATAATCTCCAATTTTATTTATATAACAATCTAAAGGTTTTTTTTTATCGACATTTATACATCGTTTTCCGTTCTTCGCAGCCGGTATTTCGTCGTGCACGCAGCCAAGGGCATCGCGGGCGGTCGCTTACAATGCTACTTCGTTTTATTTTACAACAAAAATCACACTGAACGCCCTCGAGACCTTTTTGAATGTATTGCACGAATAATAATTGGAACAATTCCACGCACGGCTATCTGATATCCGAATAGGCAATTGAATGCCTGTTATGGTAACCGGACAGCTGATAAACGTGCATATATAGATATTTTCTTTACACCCGCCGAATAAACAATTCACACAAATCGAACACACGACCTTCGTGTTAGCAGTCAGTATCTCTAACCACTAGACCTGGAGGTCGTCAATAAATGACACGAAACAAACGCCAAACCTGTTCTAGAGATGATTGCATTACTTTTTGGAATGACAACTTTTTTCCTCTTGAAATTCTTTGGAAGTCCTTTAAACAAATAAGCCAAAAAACTGCTAACATTATGACGATAGTCAGTTTTATGTTAGTCGGTTAGTCACGAGCGTTAGTCACGTTTCAACGGGTTCGTTCCCTTTCAAGAACAACCCCCGCATCCATTCATTAGTACGATAGACATCCCCTAACCGAAAATATGGGCGCATTAAAAATTTACACAGGAAAGCGCACAGCGCTGACTCAATCATGAGTCACGGTGACCGGCCAGTTTGAGTTGGGACGCCCTGCCCCCCGACCGATGGGGTATAGCTTGGTAAAAGGCGGTGTAGTTGCTGTGTTGAGGGACCAGGCCTCGCTGGTCGGGTCTCACGCACGTATCAGCTGA
Source organism: Agara michaeli (assembly GCA_018245675.1). Lineage (NCBI taxonomy): Eukaryota > Metazoa > Arthropoda > Insecta > Lepidoptera > Hesperiidae > Agara > Agara michaeli. The sequence goes on along the minus strand of DWDX01001712.1, from coordinate 13,391 downwards.
CCTTAGCGGTGGAATAATTAGCCGCTGTCACATTGACACGCGCGTTCACAAACGCATTGAATGTAAAAATAGACCACAGCTATATTAAGGTCTACCTCTCGGTCTAGCAGTAGAGGTAGCGGGTTCAAATACCACAAAAATAGAATTGCTTAAATTTCAAATTAGAATTGTGTGTTACTTCTCTTGTTTATGTGAAGTCTGCGGTAGATTTTAAGAACTAATCTCATGTTGTAAAATCAGAGGTGCGCGCCAGGATTTGAACCCCTAAATCCTTGATTTAGGATGCTAGAATTTACACCGCTAAGCTCTCACTGCTCCATGTTGTGTTTCTATATTATTACCTGAATACATACGGCTTTTTGGGTCAATATTAATACGTAACACAATAAAGTTCAAGTAAAAGGTACACGTTTTACACTTGAGGTCAACCTTGGCTGGGTCACTGCGGTCTATATAAATAGATCGTAAAAACATAAGGCACTTTCACACCGTGCTGATTTATTAATGTCACTTGTAATAATTTGCAATAAAATACACACAAAATACAATATAAGTACATATATGCTATAGTTTAATTATTGTATAATAATAATAACTGGGGAGAATTCCACACGCGGCTGTCCGATTGCAAATTAGGCAATTGTATGCCTCCGTTATGGTAACCGGACAGCTGATATACACACATACATACATACTTATATAGATAATTTTATTGCGACCAGGGACGGGACAAACTAATGTGCTCATCGCACCAATCGTTTGTGTTGGAAAAGAATCGAATCCACGTGCTCAGGGTCTCTAACCGCTCGACCACAAGGGCAGTCGGATGATCGTATAATAATAACGTTTAAGTCTTGAAGTAATTATATGTATACGAAGCGACTGTATAACGATCGCTTAAGGCTGTGTATGAGTTCAGTTGTGATTGAGAGTTATATGACACCGCGAACTTGGTCGGCTGCGGTGGGCTTGCGGCATGAAAGTACCGAACACAACCTCCGCACCGGTATGCCGACGCTAGTAGACTGGATAGCTGTCGCCGGCGAAATGATACTCTCCGCGCAGTAACATGTCTACGTCGACAGAGTAGAAACAATTCGAAAGTCTCACTGCAACGGTATATCGCTTTAATTCGATATCCTCGCGGTCGAGTAGTTAGAGACGCCGACTGCAAACGGCGGTGGTAGGTTCGATTCCAATTGAAAAACATTTTTGTGTTCGCTGCACGTTTGTTCTGCGTCGAATCTATATAAGTATTATATCGGTGTGTACATGTGTATGTTTATCCGCTGTCCGGTTACCATAACACGGGCTCAATTGCGTTATTTGGAATCGGATGGCCGTGTGTGGAGTTGTCCCATTGTTTTTTTTTTTTTACTTTATTTAAGTGCCGCATTTTAAGTTTCGATGTCCAACAATAGATGGCGTTGTTTGTTTCGAAATGTCTTAAATGATATTTGACGATCTAAAACTTTATACCTTCTCAGGGGAATGGGTGAATGTGTTCACGCGCCATTGTATTGATATTAAGGGCAATATATTATAATATATAACGCGGTAATGTCGCAGGCGTGGGCGTGGAGAATTCGGTCATGAAGGATGCTCTTTAGCCAAGTCGTATTTCAAAGGTCAGCGACACGACGGTCAATGACCTCGCAGTAGACGGGGCATCCAGAGCGTAATAACTTATTTTCATGCTGCAAGGGACCGATGTTAAAATACGTATGCGTTTACCATCAGACCTCTCGGTTTGTTTCGAAGTTTCCATTGAATTGCATCTGTTCATACATTCAGAGAACTTACCACGGAATAAATGTATACATGAGTTCATATAGTCATAGTCATGCCTATTTCCCTTAGGGGTAGACAGAGATTTCCACTCGCTATGGTCCCGCAAATCTATCTTCGCCATAATGTATATTTTTAACGTCAAATTTTGGCGAAATAAACATGTTATTCTTTCTATCAAATTCCATCAAACTCGATGCTTGTATATTAATATAATTTGTAATTTAAAACTTATTAATTTGGATTCCTCATACGGTGAAATGCAGACCACCGAATATATAATTTCATTGTATAAAGTCCGTTCTACACCTACGTTCAGGCAAACCAATATGTATATTTGATTTGGTTAAAAGCACTTTCGACTCGAACACATTGAATAATTACATCCGTATTATACCTGTTCCACCACGGTCGTACAAGTTCCTGTACCGTTCACAACTACAGCACAATTTGAACTTCTCCAACTTTCAGCGTTCCATTGTTCGGCGAGTTTGGATCGGAGAAGTTTCTCCATTCTCCACAATAACCGTGTTAAGCGGTCGACCTAACAATTACAAAGTCAATGATATAGAATTAACGCTATTGCGGAAACAATTAATTAATTGGTTTAAATTCATCGCTGTTATTATAGTTTAGGTCTTTTGATACATTAATTTAATTTTATTATTAAATTGAATTTACAAAAATCAATAAATGCATTGATTTTGTTATTAACCAAAAGCGTGAGTTTAAAACATAAGGTGACCAAGTTCGAGACGAATTTTGATATAATATTTTTACCTCTATTTTACCTTCGTAGGGGTGAATTTTCCAAAGTTCCTTCCTTAGTGCTCACTTACATAATATAAAGGACCTGTTTGAAAATGTTCTCTTAACTTACAACCTTACAGTGGCTTAAAGCAGCAGCCCAGGGACTCCAAGTCTCATCTGTACACCGGATGTAGATTATAAATCCAGATCAGGGAAATATTGGCTATAGTATTACGAGCTGATTTACATGTATATTTCATTGTTCCGTTCTCAATAATCTTCACGATCCTCGTTTGATTAAGGCTTCGTTTCGAACCGATTGGAAACAACGCGATATTCGAACATGAGCGCTATTCAAAGAGTAAATTAATTAATAATTTGCACGGGCGCTATTCGGAAAGTAATTAATTCATTAATTTGTAATTAATCATTAACATATTAATTCGATTTGTACACAAATGAATACGTGTGTGTGTATGTGTGTATGTGTATAGTGGGCACAAAGGTTATTTTGTCAAATAGGCACAGATTTAATACGATTAGTTATCAACATATTTTATTAACGGACCAATGTTATTTTACTGTATCAGCACAGTTTAATGACTTTATCAATTATTTTATTGCACATATGTAAAATTGCACTTGACCCAATTAACGATTAAGATAAATCATCTCAAATGACCTTAATTCGGTCAAAATTCGCCGAATGCCCAATTAGGGTCTTCATTGAGTACATCCGAATGTCAGAGGGGTATCAAACCCTCCTATTTAGTATCGTCATACTTAGCATAGCAGAAAGCGGGATTTAGATAAGAGATTCCTAAACAATTTTGGACAAGACACCACTTTTCCAAAATTAACTGATACCTCATACCTTCATAGCCAAATTGCTTTAAAAATCCCATCTCTACTTTATTTCCAATTAATACAAAATATCATTTTAAGAACTTCGCGGGTTAACTGAATAGATTTGACATAATTTTCTCATCGAAATGTAACAAAATAAGTAAACTTATACAGTATTTTGAAAGTTTCAAACAAGGGTCGAGCTTTAGATTTTCGACCCTTGGAAAAAACCTGATTGAGATGGAATAATTTTCGTGTCTTTCCCGTAATAATCCTCATTAGCGCACGTCAGATGATTATCAGAAACAACCTTCCTCATTAGCGCGGGGTCGGCGGGTCTTACGACGATACGACGGGCAGTTCAGCGTGGCAATTAAACGTTGGACTATTGGCTTTTTCGAAATGAAGTATCATATTCACTCGCGAAGTATTTCATTAAAAACTCCTGTATATTTTACAATACACGCAATAAAGCCTACTATGTGTTATTTCTTATTTAGCCCTTTTTTGTGTAAAAATATTTTTTTTATTCCAGTTTATTTTTTTTATTAGATATCATTAGCAATTCGAGTAACATTAAATTAATAAAAGAAAAGTGAAAATTGAAAAAGAAGAAAAAGTATGATAAAAGGAGGAAACATTAAAAAAATAAATGAAGTACAAACGGTTAAAAAGCACACAAGTTGAAATGTTAAAACGAATTCGCAAGTAAACACAGAAAATATAAATAACTGAGGTTTTGAGTTTTACTTGATGTGCGCTGCTACATACGCAAGTCGAAAGGATATCCTATTTTCAGAGGCGAATAAATCAAACTACCACTTACACTTGTTAGAAATGATTCCACTTCGTTGACCCAAAAAATCATATTATGCATCAGGAGGACACCGTGTCCGATTCAGAGATTACGTAATATATGTGCTCGGTGTTGAAAAGCGGACAAGTGTTCTTATTAAAGAATTTGCTACAGTAACTCGATGACACGAGACGAATTGAGCGAGATTATATCCTCAGACGAATTGCGTGGATGCTGTTATGCAGATTAGGACAAACGAACAGAAGATTAGAACCTATGTTGAATTTTGAATACGACTAAAGGCACACGTAAACCCGATTACAGCTACGCAAGTTACTTAGGCGTCCCTCTTAATAAAATGATTAGAATTCAACTGAAAATTTAATGTTAAAAACAAAATATAACAGCAAATGATGATTATTAAAAAATGGAAAAACAAGGGAATTTAATAATATTCTGTAACGATTTTACAGAGGTTATTATATAACTATTAAGAATCATCCATCCATAATACTTCATTTGCACGAATAGTATTTTAAGCGGCAGTGATTCAAGCAATGAAAATAGTTCTTATGTCTTTCGATATAGAGGTAATGTGTCTTAAATTATGATCATAACCACTTAAACGCTGGTAGTATTGCAAGTGAGTGAAGAAGTGACTAGAATATATAATCTTGCTGACCGCTTCAATTATGGAGACGAGACAATTATTTTGTGATGAGTCGACATTTAAGGCTTATTAGCTATTGTAAGGGAGACTAATTCACAGCAAACATATTGTAGTATTGATAAAATATTTGATAATTACTAAAATAATAGAAACCGTTATAAACACAACGGTATAAAAACCACTAAACTTGTTGCTAGTTATGTTCTTTCCTTTAGTATTTCGCCTTAATTGTCATTAACATTAGTCTGTATCACACCTTTTGTCTTGTAAAAACCTTGGTTTTATTGCATAGCCATCTCAAATACAATCATATAGAATCCAGAGATACTTGAAAAATTGACAGTTGTCAATATAGTTGTCCAATATCGGAGAGTGGATCGGCATATATCGTCTTGCGAGACACGGGGACAAGTAGCAACAAGATAACTAGCCTTGACTAGGTGGAGAGGAAATCTGAAGAATACACAAGAATTTTCCAAATGCAGACTTCGTCGTCTGGGCACAAGTGTCAACAGTTGCGAACTCGAAATTAAATTACGCTGTCGGCCGCGGTGTGACGCATACACATAAATGGCGTCGGGTTGTCGCAAATCTAATTCCGAGTGAGCTCTCGCGGACCGAATTGACCGATTTAAGAGTAGGTACGTTCCACCATCAACGTGTTTAGTGATACATAGCGATAATGTCTCTAACGTTTTGCAAATGTTAAGTATTCCTTGTGGGTTACGATTTCCTTTATTCATAGTCATAAAGTATAATGCAATAAGCTGCGAGTCCTACTTTTCGCGTTTATGCTCTTGGAATTTATTGCAGGATATGCTTACAAATAAACGGCAGATTGTGTATAATCAATATACATTTAGATTCTTTGAATAAATAAAAGAAAATATACATTTTCACATTTTTAGTACTATACTGAACATCGTAAGCAAGACAAATGCCATGTACGTCTATAACACTAGATAATATCTTCCACATATCAGTTTTATCTAGGATAATCTGGGATATGTAACGGCTATCAAAATAGACGCCTCGGTTTTGGTGACGCTCGAGCCGAATTTCATTAGAATGAGGCACAAGGACAGAATAGAATCAATAGGATGTTTATCTTTCGGCCTGGATTCAAGTAAATTGTACAGAGGGAAAGCGTTACGAAGACCTTGTTTGATAATGAGTTTGTTTATGAGATCTCTTTTGCCTAAAAATATAGGTTCGTTAGACGAAATCTGCGCGCCTTAAAATTCTTTTCAGTTCTCGTTCATTATTTATTTAGTTTTTCCATCGACATTGTCAATAATTATCCCGTTGAAATAAGTGTGATTGTCACTATTTACAGTGTTCTTTGTAAAATGTTTATATTCTTCTGATTTGATCATCCGCGGGCCAAGATTTGTTATTATATCTCACTGCGGTTTACTACCAGGCGAATATTTATGGCGCTTTACTAAAGCAATATCGATATGGAAAAGTAAGAGGATATTTTCTTGCAAGTCTTCTCGGATGTACTTCAACAGGACCGTTATAAAGTCCCTTACGTACGGAATATGGTAATATCTCGAATATTGCGGCCCGGAGCCTCCAATGTGGTAATCCTTCGGAGTTAGGGGATTATCCTATGGAAATAGGCAATATGTAAGTTAGTTTAAAGCTTATAAAGTTAAAGATTTATGCATGATATATAACACATATGGATCTTATAACTGGGTTTCAGTTCGTTGAAGATTGACGGTTTGGTTTTTAAATTTAGAATCATAATGAGTAAATATTGCAATATATGAAACCAATTGCAAAGATACGTAGAAGGCAAAAAATTGGTTTTTCAAACCAAAAACCGCTAGATTCAGAACGCCAAAGAGTAGGCCTATGTCCAAAAATGGATGTCCAAAGCTTAGATATATACATCTTAAGCCCTATAAAAGCGATATCAGTGAAATTCGATCAAACCATTTCTATTATCTGTATATTACTTTCAGATTTATAAGTTCATAATATTGTCTTTATTTTGATATTACCTTCACAAACGTGAATATAAGCTTTTGTGTAGTTTGACTTGGTATTGGCTATTGAATTTTCCGTGTACCATCATCCGTTATCCGTTAGATAAGTGGATTCGTGCCGTTTTCGTTTTGATATTTCAATATCCCTTTGTTTGAAGAGCAAAATGGAATTTACTTCCATAAATCTCGCGATAAGATCTAACATTACGTATACTTGGTTCAGTTAAGTTAGTGGTTTAGGTGTAAATGGTTTGCTGTTTGTTTCTTCTAGTCTCCGGCTTTATTAGATCACGTATTTTGGATAACAGTAATTCAGTGTTAGTTTTATTATCTTGAAAATGAAATTTATTTAACACGTTCAGTACTAAAATATACTTTACGTTACGCTTATGTTCTGTTACGTTAGTTGGTTTAAAATAATCATTTATACACCAATTTGTAACGCTGATGTGCTTTTTCATTCATCATTGAAGAGAAGAAAACACATTAATATTATTCCTTGAAAATATATAATTGGTTAGTCTCATCCCTACAAGAGACACTATTGGATTAAGTTTCATGAATTCATCGTCCTTGTGTCTTATCCATTTGATTATTTTGTTGTTTACGCCAACCAAATGGCAGAGATCGATCGCACTGAATACAATTATTTAAATTTCAATTCGAATGTCTCAACTGGATCTCAGATCGTCAACGTAGACAGAGATCACTTATATGATGGGATATTTATCCAACCTAACGGTTCTGATATAACATTTCTGTTTCTAGGCCACTAATAACAAGTCATGTAGACTTTTTCGTGTAATGCCAGAAATAAGTATGATTAATGATAGGCCGTTATTAATTTCTTGGCGAACTTATGCTCGGAGAAGAAATTGCTAGAAACCGTAATAAGAATACAACCTCCATAGTATGATATAGTGTCTTAATGATAAATGGGGTACAATAAAGGACTGATAATGACGGAAATATAATAGATAATAATAATTGTAATATCATAACAAGGTAGTGGACTTCGGAGAGTTTCACTACGGTAAATGAGAAAGGAAGATCAGGCCAAGAGTAAGTCTACCAGGCCAGCGTGTGTACTTTCATGATAGCAGAACAGGCTTCAGGATCGTCAGTGAAAATTCTTAATCTCTGCCTACCCGTATGGGAAATAAGCGTGACCGTATAACCAAATGTAATAAACGACACAATATTAATACATTCTTAATTTAGTAGAAATCGAGGCTTTTATGAATAAATGCGGTACGTCAATTACACACTGTGTCACTTAACAGAAATGCTATATATATATACAGGATGTGTGAATTGTGGGAAAGGGACAGGTGGACATTACGCTGGGTTACGAAGGTGAGGCGAAATGATATCGACTCGTCTGAACGATTGCTGGAATCCCAGATATTCCAGTTCGAGAATTTCTAGGGTTTCAATTGTTTTGACCTCATTTTGTTTTATAAGCTGGTGAATGCTTATAGTTTGTGTTAAATAACGATTTCTTAGCTCACGATTGAGATATGATAAACATTTATGTGATGGTAACAAAACAACACGATGGTAGAATACGAGTATGTATGGTACGCGAGGCAGTACCACAGTTACACCTATTTTAACCACGAAACAGTGGTTATTAAATCCAATTATGATTCGGCCTGAAAAGTGGTGAAGACTCTTCAAGTATGGCTACCTTTCCGTCAGTGTTTATCTGTTATATAAAAATAAATATTGTTTTAGTGTATTTTTTCTACTTAAAACCTTTGAATATGTAAAAAATTCTGGTGGAATACATTTGTATTCTTTTCTTATATGATCTTCTAAAATGAAATGAATACAACATTACCATGAAACGTATATGATTTGAATCCTGAAATAGAATTCAAGATAGCCGACCGCTTAATCACACTTGATTCATGCTTGGATAATATTTGTTTGAAAGAATAATCATCGCGAAGATATTGCTGCGAGTGTAAAAATAACATTTCTTCGGCTTTCGTTCCCGTAGTTATTTGTAAAGATACATTTGAAATATCTGGTCCATATGCCTGTAGATCTGGTGGAAAAATTTGAGAGAGTCTAATACTGTCTTAATCGTCTCAAAAGTTACTGCTATCAATATAAAGTTATTAGCTATGAAGTACCCATGTTTTTGAAGTTTTGCTTTCAAACTGGAATTTAGCGCTAAAGACAAACATTTTAAGTCCGGTACCTAACATTATCGAACCTAAATCTACAGTCTGGTAAACGCAGTGGGAACTTCGCAAGTATTTCTGTCCTCGAAAAAATAGCGATTGCATCATCATTTTAAAATTCAAACACTGCACACAGGTTAGAGTTTAGAAACGAGCGGTCGACACGAACACTGCAATCACGATGCAGCCGGCGATTGCGAAGAGGAACTTTAAACGAAAAGTACAAAGAAATGAGTTGGATACTCTTAAATCTGCGGTGTTTGTACCTGTAAAATCTGACATTGGAGATATTTAGGTAGCACAGGAGAACATCAATAACTTGAACTCGTACTCAATAGGAGTACTCGCACTATTTAAAGAGCTGACATTTAAAGTGCTAAGTACTTTTCGAAATGATACTCTTTATGGATAATAGATTTTAGTCCCTAGAGATAAGTAAATGGTTTCCGCTTGTTATCCTTGTAACGAATTAAAGGAATTCGCTTCATCTGCAAATCGCCTTATCTACCACTCTTATTGAAATCTTATACTTCATTTACGACGTAATTGTCGATAGCCTATCGTTCATCCGCTTGCATTGCAGCCACTGAATCTGAAGATTTTAAAGAGGAATAAATTTAAAACTCACTCGAGTCTCCTTTTATTCTCGAAGGAGTGCAGTCGGCGTGAATATAGACTGAAATTAAAGACGTTTCCTCGACTCTCGAGATAAACTCTTCCATTTTTATTGAAGACCGACTCTTATATACCTTCTCTTATGTAATTCGAAACGTCTTCCTCTTTTATATAACGGTTCTAGGTAAGAATGATTCAGGTAAAAGACGTGGTAACTTGTAAGTTGTTTTTTGTCTCCTTTTTTAAAAATCTGCGACAGAAGCGCGCTTTTACTTATAAAGAGGGGGACATTTAGTAGGTACCCATTTGTTTATTGTCTTCTTAAATTTTCCATACCTAATCGAGGACTGAGAAACAGAACCTAAAAAATGCGGAAATATGTAGCACAAGGTTTTTGTTAGTGACACAACGGACCCCACCACCATGGGGGGGGGGGCATATTGTTAAGAAGAGAAAAAGTGTGCGTTTGAGAGATAGAGAAGCTTCAAAGATTAGTCAATTTTGTTTCGAGTGAAAAGGAACATTCGTCAAGAAATTTCCGAAAAGCAAATTAAATAAGCGCCCCTAGTTCGATACTGCACTTTATATTCAGTACACCACGAACTTCAGCATTAATAGGTGGGTATTTTTACTCATTTCCCCGTCTTTTGCAGGAAATTACGGGCAAGAGCTAGTTATTTTCCAACAATGCCTTGAAAGGGTTCCGCGGAACGAGTGTAAAATTCATATAAAGACCCAGGAAAATGTTAGTTCAAAAGAACCGGGGAAAGCTTCACCGCGTCTGGCTTTTCTCTTTGATAGTGCACAGTTTCTCTTTCAGAATCATTTAGGACCTCGTTACAAATGTCGAGAATAATGATCCTCAATTCAATCGACATCTCGATTGAGGATATTTGTTTTTCCCATGCAATCCGATAATGTTTTCTTTTTTGCGTTATCTGTTACTGGATACATTTCTAATTCCTTGTGACCGTTTCCAGAATCTACTTTATGTCTCTAACTTGACGTTTTATAGATTTGTGTTTTGTTTCGTATATTATTGTTTTTTTCTTAGTTTTTTTTTTTCAAATATTGATTGCATTAATTATTTTTAGATACTAGATAGATACTTAATACTGTAAACTTGAAGGCATTTTTTTGTTTGTATGTGACCTTACTTTATTTCCCTGAATACAAAACATAGTTTTACTCTGCTATTGTATCTGTGTGTAATTGTCTATGGAAAGGAAAATCACGAACAATAGGCCGCATGGCGCTGTGTCATTCGTTCTCCTGCTATCTAGGGTTGCCATATTGTAGAAAATATACCATGTATATCAGTGGACTTGTTATGATACAGGCAGTATGATACAGCTAAATATAAAAATATTTCAATGAAAACTTATGCGACTTAAAATTCTGGTAAAAATTATAGTCACATAATTCTTTACCCAGTCATTACCATTTATTAAATTACATTTTATTCTACTTCCAATAAAATGTATAGTTTGAATAAGAGCCGATTTTTTTTCTCTATCAAACGTGAAGCATGCAGGAGCGAAATAAGTGCAATTGTATTCAGTGTCGTTGACAACCCTATGTGACACATCGCTGGCACTTCTCGTTCGAGCGGAGGAAATGAACGTCGAGATTGTATCGAGCTGTCAGTGCGAAAGAGCACCTACGTGGAAGTACTGGAAATAAAGAGCAGCTACTATGCAAGTAATCGATATAAAGAATGATAAACGACACAGATACAGCCTTATAGGTTGAGAGCGTAAAAAGGGGATCATTTGATATCCAGCCATCACACATGTGATTTGATAAGAATAGATAATTGTCGTAAGGACTTTTGAGTTACAAAACTGTGTTAGGATTGCTGCGTTGCAGTAGACTTGGATAATATATCAGCAGATAAACGGACGAATCTCGTTCCAGTGTTTTAAATACATACCCAAGTTGATTTCGGTCATATTTAAATTTTGGAAATAATTGGACCTATTTGTAATTTGTCACAGTTACCAATTAATGAAACCGAACTCTTTTCGTTTCGGGAGTCCTATTAAAAATTTTATATCAATATTATTATTAGGGAATGTCTCTTACTGCTGTTATTCGGTACAAGAACAGTTTGAAACCTGAGAAAAGGCATAAGTTACGTAACACTTTTGTGAAATCAACCTTTAAAATAGTGAAATACGGTGGAATGGTTGTTAGAGAATTGTTTAGTTTCCACGCGAGACAGCTGGTAGGCAACAAAGCTTGCGAACTTCTAGCTGTCCTATATCAGACTACACGAGACAAGAGACAGATATGGTCAATTAAAAGCGATAGCGTCCATCTGTTATTGAGAAAGTTTCTCGAAAGTTTCAGTTCGTATCGTCGTTCAAATGGCTGTGGAAAAGTTTGTTCGAGATAGATTTGAACTAGTTTGACTAGTGATGTTGTGTATCGGAAGCATTATCTGTAGGTACATAAAAGGCAGACGTTTCGCTTGGTTCTATAGTCATTTCGGAACACAATCATGCTTCAATTGTTTTTTCTTCTCAAGCTCCCTTAGCAGATAGGTCTACTAGTCCTAATGGTTTTTTAAGTCCTGAATATGACTTTAGCGCATTTTAAAACATCTATATATTTTGACTATTAGACATTTGAGTTATAAATGGTTTTAATTAAGAAATGGATAGAAGGTTAGCTGACTGAAGTTGGTATGTAGGACCAATGAGGACAATTGGGTGCTACTCCTGTGAATCCTATATCTTTGTCCTTTTAACAATGGATACTAACCAACGAATATTCCTTAAAGTCCTATTATAAGTTGGTTGCTGATGATCATGTATGGTAGCGGTCATTTGTTATTCTAACTCATTCGTTGCTGTTCTTTGAAAGAAGTCATATATAATGCATTGGCAAATTTTGTCATTAACAGTGCATTTCTATTTATATAACTAGTTGCGCCCATAGTAGACAAAAACCCGTTATATTGACATGAAGTAATAAAAGCTATATATTTCATCGTGCAATCATTCTCGTGAATATTCCGTTCAATTAAACAGCCGTCACCCTATCGTTAATGGTTTGACTCGTTACGAGCCCGTCACGTTCACAGTTTTTGCCCAACAACTCATTACCTTCCATACTTGGATTGGGCATACATTTGGTTTTTAATGGAGTTTTTAAAGATTTTGACCAGTTTTTCATTAATATCCAAAGTGTTTGTTAATTGGAAATTTCAAATACGTTTGGGCGATTGTACTTTTAATAGATATCTTTAACGGTCTGTCCAAAAGAGCTCTGCAGTTGGACATTATAAGATTATTCGGAACCAGTTGTCAATCTTCATCCATTGCTGGACATAAAATTCCTCCAAGGCACTCCATAGACTCTGATTTACAGTTCACATCATTCAGTTGCTTATCGCACTCAATCTTTATCTTTATCTAAGCGCCGTAAAATTTTCGCGACCGATTCCGTACTTTGGAGAACGTACTAAGTACACTTGAATAACTGAATCTTACATTCCAAAAATCTAGGAAACATATGCAGGATTTGATATCTTCATTAACGAAAAAGCTTGTGTATAGTATCTGTGCGTCGATATCAGAAACAGTGTGTGATTGCGTAATTAAATTTACCCCAATTCGGCCACAATGCCCGTCGAACGAAATGACGTTTAATTAAAATTTACTTAGCGAACACGCTATTGCAATAATTCCATCGATAAATTACCGCAGAGAGTGTATTGTTTTTAGATGATC
>DWDX01001711.1:0-17497 GCA_018245675.1 Agara michaeli | reverse complement strand
AAGGGTTATACAGAGAACTCTAATTAATGACTGAGCAGACAAGCAGTGCAGGTCGTAGTGACCTGATCCACAAAATCTCAAGGCTCAAATAAAAAACAATAATAGCAATGTGTCTATGAATGCCTGATGTAACAAAAACTTAACAAATGACTAACCTTCACAAAACTGATGTAAGACGGCTCATTTGGTCTATAAGTATTTCCAGATGCATATTTGTGTACTTTTTGGAGGGTCTTTTCTTTCAACTCCATAATAATATTGCAATACGGATGTACTTTCTTTAAACTCTCCCTGTTATCGCTGCCCTCTTTGAAGTAATCGGGAGATACACTGGAACAGTTTTCTATGTTCCTCGTCTCCATAATGGTACCAGTTATTATACCTTGCACGTAATACGCGCTCAATAATGAATCAAACATTTTGACATCCTCTTCAATGTATTGGAGCTTGAGACGATATTTTTTGATATGATCTATGGGACTTATTTCACCTAGAATTTTTGTGAATAACAGACTTGTCATCACAGATAACTCTGATGTTAGAATCTTGACTTCAATTTTGTTCTTGGCATTGGCAATCAGCTCGATCGACAGTTCATTGTAGATATTGTTGGCTTTTATTAGCAAACCTACATAACTTTTGTCCTTTAAATAAGTTTGCAGCTTGTCAATTGTATCCAAGAAAATGTCTTTGTCTTCCTGTTGTACGTTGTCTTTCATTGAAATAATTGAATTTATGCCACGAATAAGCTGTTCGTATTTTTTCATTTCGAACTGAGCGTCCGATTTCCTGGAAAATATAAGTATTTGAATATTTTAGATCTCTCCGAACATTTATATACCTATATTGGTATTTATTTTGTTGTAAAGTTGTTTCCTTATCAATATAAGTGATACTTACAACTTTAATGTTGCCGTAGCATGCAGAGTGCCAATATTCTTCCATACTGTGTTTAGAATCGTACCAAGTTCCATGGAATATTCTACTCTATCCTTTAGTGGTACTGTCTCATATGCTAGTTGCAGATTGGACCCTGTGAACAAAACAAACAATATTACTACTATAAAGCATACTAATATCTGAGACTTTTCACGTATCATAAGAACTGAAGAAGTCTTCAGACATTCATAAAAACTGTGCAACACTATCGCTAGAAAACATACTGCAATCGTATTGTTTTTTTTTAACTTACCATCTTTTGCATACATTGTAAGCTTTTGTACGTAGAACGGCATAAGTGGAAGGTTAGTTGACAATCGAGTGCTATTAGCAGGTACATCGGACACGTCATCGGAATTCAAAATATTTACAGTTAAGAACGGCAAGGGGTATACGACCGGCGAGCTTGTAGAGAATTTATAAAGTTCATCCCAAAACTTCACTGGGACCGAAGATATCCTGGAAAAATTTAATATGATATTACAGAAAAAAAAATTCTATTAGAATGTAAATTTACAACAATATTTTTTCCACACTGATGCTTTAGCTCATTTATAAACTATGTTATGTAAGTTAATAAGATAGAAAATACTAATAGCTGAAATACTATTTTTGAAAGCTTATCGTTTATATTCTTTAAATTCTTACCTGTCATGAAGGCTATCATAGTCACTCTCAAACGATTTGTGAATCAATTGTAATAGATTAAACAATGCAGGCGGGAATCCTTTGATCACTTTGCTCATATTGACTACTTCAATCAAGGTGTTTTTATAATTACATTCACAGTTATGGGATTGTATAGAATCACAACACAATTTATTTGTAACATTTAATAGCTCAGGACGCAAAATATCTAACATCCTCTGTATAACGTACAAGTTGATCGGCAAAAGCTTAGTGTCGCACAAAGTTTTATCTTTCTTTTCATAAAGCTCTAAACATTTTTCTATATTTTTTTCAATAGTATTTAAAGTATCATCGTCGGTAACGTCTAACGCCATCGATGAGTTTGAAACTGTTGCAACGTTCGCTGCAATTTTGTTCAGCTGTTTATGTACGGGTTGATCCATATCTAAGCTTATTTGACTATATAGTTTAGATCGCAACAGATTCAAATTGTACTCTTTATCACACTCGTACAGTTTTGGTTCAACGTAATATTTTCGTAGTTTTTTACTTAACTTTTCAACTTCACAATTTTCATCGTCAATTTTAAATTTTATTTTTCTCAAATCATCATAGAACTTATCATGCAATTGACTGTTAGCCGGCAACTGGAACATCTTCGCGAGCAAATGCTTTTGAAGCCACTTGCTGTGTATATGCAATAAAGGTACAATTTTCTCTTTCAAATCCAGCGTCTTTTTATTATTCGACGACGTAAACATTGGCTTGAAGCATGTTTTATACAATCTCTCATGCCAGTTTAACAGTTGAAGCACCTGACATGCCAAAACATCATCAATTGAATTTTGTGCTTTTTCAATAGCAACTTTGATGTAATTATCTATTATTCCCAGATACTCGCCACAAAATTTAAGAAAAGGATACTCTATAAAGTCATCTGTAAGGTTACCGGATGCCACAGCGTTCGAGTAATCAAAAGCCGTAAACATATCTTTGGGCTTAAACAATTGTATGTATGCTTTATGAAACTCATGATACAAGAGGATCATTTCAGCATTACATTTTGTTATATCTTCATTACTCAGCTTACACGATTCTGGGTAATATTTTGCATACGATTTAGATGTTATTCTTTGCAAATATACGTAGGCCTCATTATTCAGCTGACGTATCAACTGTATATATTTATCATTTCTATCACTGTCAAGACTTTCCTTTATTATATAATGAACAATGTCAAGGAAATTTGTTGGACACCTTTGATATGACGTCAAAAGACTAAAAACACAATGTTGCATATCTCCTACAATCATTGCTTGTTGGATTGCCGGAGAAGCTATTTGCTTACCAATTTCATATGTCGAATATTTGCATAATCCTTTTACTGTTAACGTGTGGTAATCATTTTCAAACTCAGTGACTGTGAAGTCTTCAGTATCCAATTCCATTTCAAGTGCCTTGAGCATAGAATTCTTCATCTCGGCTAGCGAAGTGTTCACAGTCAGAGCGAAGTCAACGGTGCTTCTAGGTTTAATATAAACGTCCGCGAAACTATTTAGTAACGCCGTTGTAATCGGAATTCCCCGTACAATCTGTTGTGATGTGAGATGTGAAGCTTGAAGTATATGTGAAATAGTCGGCCTGTCGAATCCTGCAATTTTTTTTTTAAAGTTAGACGGACTAATTAATTATTGTTCAAAACATAAATGTACGGCCTTCAGAGGTACAGCAACTGTTCCAATATTAAACCACATTAACATTGGACTCCAACTTAAACTCCACCCTAACTGTAGACAACTAAACATTAGATTCCTGTCATAAGACCTCAATATTTGAAAAAAGAAATTAACGTACCTTGCACGAAATCGGTCATAGACTCGTGACATCGTATACAAATATCATGGTATGCACTCGTCAGGCCGGTAGATGACAACAACGCAGCCAAGTCCATGTAAGTAATGGTTTCCGATAACGCCAAATCATCAGAATCCGGTCTCAATAAAAATATTTCTACACCTCTATTCCTCATTGCTCGTGAAATTTCGCCATACTTTGCATCCATTGTAAAGAACACCCTAAAATTCGGATGTGGTTGAATTTCACTTCTCTCTCCTCTTTCTGGTATACTCAACACTCCATTTGGTTCTAACAAACCATTGAGTCTATCTAACACTGCGGCGGAAGTCAAATTGACATTGTCTAAAAGAAGCCAAGAGCCTTCAATCATGGTTTTCACAAGCAACGAATCTATCCATTCAAACTTTCCGCCAATATTTACTGATGATACTTGACCCACTTTGGCTTGTAAATTTTTAAGACTGTTTTGAATTCTATGAACCGAATCAATAGTGTCACTAGATACATTGTTTTGGAATTCTATCAAGTGGTCACAGTGATTTATAAGAAATTGTATTTTTTCCTCGAATCTTTTCATTTCTTCGTTTAATAAGTTTTTATTTACAAAAGTTGCTTGTAAAGTCCTGTACTGATGTAAATTTGTGAAAAGTCTATTTCGTATTCTTGGTTTGTTTCCGAACGGAAGCCATATACTTCTCACTGCTTGTATTGTTAATGTTTCAATCTCATCATACAAGTTCTCAAGATTTCTATTATAATCGACCTGTTCAAATCCCCCAAGAAGGTCAGAAACATCCATTGCCGATGTAACAGGTACAACATGGAGATTATTCCCAGTCAAATCGGCTAATATTTGAACTATTGTACTTTTGCCAGTGGCCGTCGGGCCCACAATTATTGAAAGCCAATTCATTTTTACATTTTGCGCTAATGCTTTCAGGCTTGATAACTGACTTCTCAGTATTACAGAATTCGTTAGGAACGACCTCCTATTTTTAAATCTTTTTTCAATACTCCTCTCTAATGTAACATCACCGATAACAATTTCTTTGTCATTTATGTTGAACTGTGGATTACTATTACTCCTTGAGAATTCCGGACAAAATATGTCGTCGTATATTCTAGCCATTCTTTCTTTATCTTCGGCAGTTCTCATACGATTTACGTAGAGCATATCAGCGAATTTTCCAGGTGATAAAGTTTCGCCATCAATTTGATCTTTTATTAAAGCTTCACACCATCTTTGTATGTCCCTTAAATTCATCTCCCAAGGACCGCCTCTATGACCCCAAGACTGTATCTCGACGAGCTCATGAGCCACTTTGCAATTGAATTCAACTATTTTATGTAAAATATCTTTAGGTAGCTCATGGTATTGGGACTCGACGATATAGGTCAGATCTTCCTTTGTTAAAGTTTCAATGTAAACTTGAGTAAATCTATTCAAGAATGACACAGGCAAACCTCTTCGCGCTCCGCCTTGTTTCAATGGATTCTGGCAAGCAAACAGCTTGGTTTCCGGTCTTACTTTGAATGTTTTACCCAATTCAGGAATAAATATTTCTCCCCTGTGATCTAAGCAAGCGTTAAGACCTTCTAAGACTGGTTGAGGAGCTAAGTTTAGTTCATCTAAAAGAATCCAATCTCCATTTTGAAGCGCATTCAGAAATGCTCCCTCCTTGAATGTAAATGATCCATCTTCAGAAGGTAGGTCGGTACCAAATAGATCAGTTATATCCTGTAAGATATATTAAATAGTATAAATTATTCTTACTAAAGATTATTTTGTTAAAATTTACGTCTTTGTAGTTTTCATTAATAAAATTTATAATCAATATAAAATTTGAAATGGCCAAAATATAAAATGTAAGGTAAAAAAGTGAACTTACAGTTTGGTCGCTCAAATTGATGCGCACAACCTTGTGTCCTGAAGACTTTGCTAGAGCTGTAATCAAACTAGTCTTTCCAACACCAGGATTTCCTTCTAAAAGTATCGCCTTATTCAATTGCATTCCTCGTAAAAGTCTTAAAGTATTAGACCCCGTTGTTGGAGCAGAAAATGTGAAGTTCCTCACTTCGATGTCACTAGCGTATGGGCCAATTTCGATGTAAAACGGTTTAATTCCAAACTTGTTATCATCAGCGTTAGTGGTAAACATCAACTTTTTACTATCAAGTAAATCTGTCAGACTTTCAGTGTATTCGCTTCCAGTGGTTTCGATTTGATTAAGTAAGTAAGAAATCGCAGATTTACGTAACGCGGTCAATGTGTTTAAGTTTATATGTCCTGTGAGAGCCGTTCCGAAGCAATCCAAAAACGTCATACACGCACCATGGACATAAGCTTCGGGTGTATCTAATAATCCTTTTGTTACTGTTACGTTAATAAACTGTACCCACGATAACAAGTCGCGAATACTGAACGGAAATTTATTTGTCACTTCTGAATTCTTTAACCAATCGCTGAAATCCAATATCGAGCTACCAATACCTGAGGTACCATCTTCTTGGTTCCCTAGCGCAATGCCCCTACTGACGCTCTTCTCTAGGACTTGCAATAGATCCTCCCTAGAGGTGACACTATCACACCAAATCTCAGTGAATCGATTACGAAGAGCTGGCGAAAGTTCTTTTTTACCAAAATCTCCACCAGGATTCATGGTGCCTATGAAATGGAAATTTTCTGTTGCTGTTATTACCACAATATCTTTACCATCATCCATGCCTCTCTCGGATAGTACTAGTTGCCTCTCAGGTTCCAATAAAGAGTTGAGCCTTTCTAAAACACTGTCATCCGCCAAGGATATTTCGTCAGCCAAAAACATATGTCCGTTTTCCATCGACTTGATTAAGGGTCCATCGACCCACTCGAACAGTCTTCCATCATTTTTGTACTGTCGCACTGGTCTCAAACCCCCTAAGAAATCAGAACTTTCAGTGTGCATATGACAGTTCACGGAAAGTAGTTGCAGTCTTTTTAATGCAGCAAGAACTTGACAGATTGTCGTTTTACCGCAGCCGGTCTCGCCAACGAGTAAAACTGGTTCATTAAAAGTAAACGCCTTGGCTATCAGAACAGCCAGTCTTCTCATATTAAAAGTCCAAACGATATGAGAAAACTCATCAAGTTTATTATTTAGGAGCATTTCTAGAATGTATTTTGTTACAGGTGATGTTTGCTGATGAAAACTGAACAAATTATTAGGAAATACTTTTCTTTTTATATGCTTCTCTAGGACTTCCTCGATTATATTCCTTTCTTCACTCTGGCGTACTTTTCCGGCCAGTATCAGGTAGCCTTCATCAGCTATATGTTGATCCCAGTCATAGAATTTGTCTTGTGTTAGCATTTCCTTCGATACCTGTTTATATCTCTGACCCCATCTAAACAAATCTCTTAACGTTATGAACCCGTCTTTACCTTGCACCGCGGCAGATCCTCGCCGCCTTACCTGTAACTCTGCCATAACATCAATCATCTTTTTACTATATGTAGGTGGAACATGGCACCTTTGGTGTAGAATAGTCTCTAACTCTTTTCTTGGTATCTCATCAAAATGTAACTCGACAAACCTGTTTCTGAATGCTCTGGATAGCATTTTTCGTCCACCGTACAGGCCAGGTGGGTTCTGTGTCGCAAACAACATGAAATTGGGATCTGCCCTTACAACTTTTTGAGTTTCTGGTATGAATAACTCGCGATTGTCATCTAAAACACGATTGAGCGCTTCTAGGACATCACTTGGCGCCAAGTTCAGTTCATCGAGAATAATCCAGTAGCCTTTTCTCATGGCCTCGACTAAGACGCCTTCTTTAAAAACAAGATTGCCACTGGAATCAGTAGCGTACGAACCTATGTATTCCTGTAAGTCTGTATGTTCATGGTTATTTATTCTCACACAATAATTACCAGATGCCTTTGCAATGTAGGTTATGAGAGACGTTTTTCCTACGGATGTATCACCCTGCAGCAATACTGGTAGTCGACCTAGAGATATAATACGCGCTATGTCTCTTAGATTTTTTCTTACTGTAGGTGTCAAGATGTATCCCACTGGTATATCTATTCCTAGCTTCCCTTGTGTAATCCAATGGCCTTCGAAGAGTAAATAACTTTGGCCTACGCTTTGCGGTTCTGGTATAATTTGGTTAAGTACTGATTTTATATTTTTGCTTCCGATGACGGCTCTGGAAATAACAGTAAGATAATTCAAAACCTTACAATTTTCATAAACCAATTTTATCCGAATATAAATACATAAGTCCTTACTTGGCTATCATAGCTTCAACCTTAGGATGTGATGATCTGTCCAGTTGCGTCAGAAATGAAAGACAGAATGCTTCATACAAAGACCTGACCACAGTACCACATTTAGCTTTAGCTGCTGCTGTCAAGGCTCTGCAAAGCGTTCTTAACGAATAGTGAGGTGCATTGCCTGAAAAATATAAATTACAATTATATCGCTGGTTTAAAAATATACTGATTTTTTCTTAATTATAGGAAGAAACTCAGATATTACACTTACTTTAAAATTATTATACTAAATAGAAAATTAAATGTATAAAATCAATGTCTAAATCTAAACAATGTAATATAATTGCTTTTAAAAACTACAATTTATAATATAAAATATGATATAATTAAAATGGTATTTTAAGTTTTTACCTGCACCATCGACTAGATTTAATTTTGCTTCCTTCTTTATATTAACGTAAAAGTGATAAATCGATTCTAATGTGGCACCACTGAGGTTCATATGATACAAGTAATCGCCAATCAACAACATCAAATCATTTCTTTCAGTCAACTCATCGATGAAAAACTCCGTAAAACGATTCCTTAAACCCACTGGCAAATCTTTCTTTCCAACGTCCGTGGCTGGATTCATGCATGCGAATAACGTGAAATCTGGATGTCTTTTTACAGGTACTTTATCTCCCTTTTCTAGTAGATCTATACTTTCATTTTTATCTTCTAACAAACCAGCAAGGCACTCCAATATTTCTGCAGGTGCCAGATTTATTTCGTCCAATAACACCCAATGACCCCCCTGCATGGCTTTGACGAGAGATCCCGCGATAAAGGCAAAAGTAAGTCTAGATGCTGCTTTCACCTGTTGTTCCAGTTTCATTAATTTATAACCTAAGGATAACCAAGCACTCATTCTGGTCTCTTTCTTGTCTGACGTTAATCTGCTGACTGCAGCCTTATGACTCTGTTTCATTAGCGCCACGAGCGCTGTCCAGTTCTCGGTTTCATAACACGTATCTATATGATTTAGAAACTTTTTATTTTTATCTACATTGTAGAACTTTTCAAACAATTCTAAAAATTCCAGTTTGATCGGTCGAATAACGTATTTTAAATCGACCGGTTTGTATCCGCCTAAAAGATCCCCTGAATCCGATTGCTGATTCATATTGATAACTACCAGCTTGTGTCCGGTCTGTTTAGCTAAATATTGCACTGACGAGGTTTTGCCAGTGCCCGTTTCACCCACGAGCAAAACAGGTTCATTCGACATAACAGAGCAGGCGATTCTCTCTAGTAAGCATGCTGATTGGCGAGTGAATGAAAATACAACTTGTTTGTTATCAAAATCTATTTCTATGCCCTTTTCTACACGAGGCACTTGCGCCCTACCCACTTCTAGCGCGTTCGCATGCAAAGACACATTAGGTTTATAATGTTTGCAGTAAAATTCGGATTTCGTCTCAACAACGCCCAAGCAAGTGCCAACTTTTTTGGCCAATTCTAATCTGTGTTCCGGTAAAGAAACAGAACCGGTAAATATGTCTAGCGCGCCTTGTAGCACTTTCAGGGCCGTTTCGGGTCGTGACACTTCAAATCCCACGACAGATCTAGAACACCATTTCATTAGATCTCTCGTTGAAATGAGCCTTGCTCCTCGTATCATAGCCGTGTTAGTATCGCTTCCTGAAATTGATTCTGTGCTTTGCAGGGATGTATCATGGCTGCCAACAGAAAACATCATAAAAACTTCAATCATTCTGGGGCATATTGTTGATAATTCCGGATACAGAGCTTGTATGATCTCTCCTAACTCTAATCTGGATAGAGGTTCGACATCTATCTGCGTCAAATTTTTCTGTAACAATGTACTTGAATTGGACATTTTTTTCTGGAATCCATAATTCGTAATCACAGTCCTGAAAAAAGATACACAGTCTATTATGTTTCTGTACATATCTATCATTTGAAATTACTAATTGCTTCATATATAAAGTATTGTAAATGAATTGAGTGTCATAGTCTATTGGTTTGACATTAAGACTACGACTCTCGGGGGTCTAGGTTCCAATCCTGACGAAGGTTTCCTCACTATGAAGGAAACATCGTGAGGGAACCTGTATACCTCAAATATATTATAAAAAATTCTAACGGTTCTGAGGTGTGTGCAGTCTGCCAATGTGTGGTAGACAAAGGCCTAAAATATTCTTCACTAAGAACTTCATTAAGTAAATTTTAAAAATGAATCTTACCTTTGTGTTACGAACAGCTGAAACCCTGCCGTAATAGGCAAAGCATCTCTATACCCAGGAACACAAAGCGTATTCCTCTCGAGCAGAGAACTCAATGTTGATGCAACATCTAGAGTTGCACAATCTATGTCTTCTAAGAGAAGCCAGTGTCCATTTTGAACTGCCTGTACATAAAGGGAAGTCAATGACTCTATTGCATAATTTACGAACATATTTTATTATATCCAATGAATTAAATTATTTTATATAATATTGAAATAATATAATCAATAAACCTGAAGATAATGTCTCATAATTGAATAGACGCCAATACCTCAGTTAAAACGCCAGGGAGCCATACAAACTCCCCGGGAACATCAGTGCACTGATGTGATCCAAGTAGCATACGAGAGTCGGTTTGATCACCTAGCTGGACCTTCTTAAATGCAATTCCTTTGCGACCCGTTACTGCCGCCAAGTGTTCTACTAAAGAGGTCTTGCCTGATCCTACAGGACCCATGAGTGACAATGCTTTGCCTGGAAAATAAAAGCACGGAATATTCTAAATATTTTGTTTAATTCACTTTCCATATACTTTATAGAAATACAACAAACAACAATATCCAATAACATAAAGGTCAGTAATAGATGACAATTCAAAATCATTACACTCTTAAACATTATCTTGTGAGTAAGGTAGTATTAAAAGGTATTACCCAGATTATGAGTGGATATCAAGTAAATACAAATATTGATATCAAGGGTTATATGTTTATTAATAAACATTTTCAATTTCATATAAGACAGTGTTTTTTTTTATATAATTTCAACAGCTTGGAAATATAATAAAAAATCTTTGCTTTTTAATATAAAATTTCTATATATTTTCTTATATTTGGCTTGTATCGAAGATTTTTAAAGATTATAAAATTATAAACATTCCATACCTGAAGCAACTGCTAACGCCAAACTTCTTAAATTATCAATAGTGGATTTAACAGGTACTAAATTGCTATACTGTACACTATTTTTGTCATACACTGGCAACATTATACCGTTAATGTTGACAACACTTGGTGTGCTTAAATAAATATTTTCGGTGTTTTCATTGGTTATACGAGGTACTTTTCTGTCATGTAATGCTATATTTTTTGAAGTATCTTGGCTACTTAATTTAAGCTTTTCAGCCATAAGTTTTGATTGTGCTTCAGTCATATTAGTTAAAATAACTATGCATTCTTTTACCATCCTGTAATAGTAACATATTTTGATTCATTATCTATAGTTATAAGAACAGTGTCATACATTAAAGGCATTTTGAACATGATAGTGATTTTTTTAGAATATTAACATAGTACTGTAATTTTTCAAGTTAATTAATTATATATGTCAAATATATTGGTAAAATCCTTAAAAGTATGCCTTTTACAAAGTATGTGTACTTCTAGATCAATAGCTAGTACCTCGTTAAACTTTCACAATACACACTTTAAAACATGATGCATAGATTATACCATTAACATCAGTTACAACACGACAAAAGAACACTTACCACATAATTTCAGTATTCTCATGCAAGCTGAATGCTATAATAAATTTGGTCCAATCCCATTTAGATGACAATTCATTTGGTAACTTTTTCAACAAAGTATGTGAAGTAAATACAATGTGATAATCGGATATATTCTGACAACCATGCAACATTTTTCTTTTCTTTGGAGCAATACCGTATGAGTCCTCATAGTGGATGTATATGTCAAAAAATGGTACTGTGTTGATTTGAAAATACTTAAGAGCATATCTGAAATTAAAAGTATTGTTTATTGCTTCGAGGGGCACTTAGTCCTATTCCCTGGCTATTACAGGGACCATGACCCTAAACACAGGCGAGTAACTTAGTATAAAAAACATATCTTTAGTTCTTCTTTGCTTCTATTCAGAGTATGTTAAGCAAAACAGGAAAGCCACGTGGGTTATATTACAAAACTATCAATATGTGTGGATAAATTACTTATAACTAGATATTAAAAATTAAAAACTAAATATTAAGCCCAAACCTGACCTGTATTAGTCAGTATATGTTGAATAGTTAATACTGTTTGTTAATAGCAAGTAACAATTGAAGACATGAATAAGGATTTCTGCTCAATGTAAATAAAACTTTAGTGTCAAAGTGTAACCATACTTTCGGTTACATAAATTTTTATATGTGACAAGTATGAATCCACTATTTTTCATATTAAATTATGGAAATAAGTATGCTCATAATATAAATGAAAAGTTACTGTGCATGTCTGTTTTGAATTTGAACCAAAGTACTGATTTAGTGTGGGAAGAGCAGCGACAGCCTAGTGGTTTGAAATTCAGCTTCCCACTCCAGTGGTAACTGGGTTCAAGTCCTGGCATGCACCTCTGACTTAACGTAGTTATGTGCATTCTATAACTAGCAATTCAGATGTCACCTGTTACAATGGTGAAGGAAAAAAATTGAGGAAACAATCCTTTAGCATATTATACAGTAACAATGTTATTGTTTGGGTGAAACCATACACACTTGGCCACGAAGGTAGGCTAATACTCTCTCACTGTGAGAGGAGAACTGTTACCAGCAATGGACAAGGGTGAATAGGCGATAATAAAAAGGGTACAAAAACTGATTTAATTGAAATATGTGCGGAGATATTTAAAATGTCGACAATGGACAAGAGCAACTTTCGCATGGGTTGCAATACTTCATAATCACCAAGTTAAAGAGTGTAATAAGTTTGTATGGGTATAATTAAATAAAGTCCCAAGTAACAACTTATTGTAGGTTCTTGTGTAATTAATAGCTAATGTAAAAAGTGTGTCAAGTTTCACACCGCTATGAATAAAAATATCTACTGACTGAACAACTTAACATGTATATCAAAATGAAGAAGCATCAAATTCCAAGGTGAACTTTTTGGTCGACATTTAAAATGAGTTTGTTAACAAATGTACTCATTAGACATGGTTCGAGTCTCAGGATAAAAAGGTTTAAGTCTACACTCTACCACACGGGGCAAATGTGACTTTGCAGCTTTGCTACCAGATTTAATAAAGAGTACTTACTGCAAAATATCAGGGTGATCACTAAGCAGACCCAGTACAATGGAGTATTCCAAGTGACTAGTTTTCTCAGCGTCACTGCAATTATCCAAATCCTTGCTGGAAAGAACTGGCTTCAAAGGTATTTTTATGGATACCAATGCCAGAAGTAAGTGCGGTAGGTGTTTTTTGATTAATACGGTATCTTCGAAATTCAGAATATATTCGGATAATTTGAGCAAATCTCCTGTGTCCAGGGGTCTATCACTTAATGATTTCTAAAAATGTCAATAAGCAATGAATTAAATATAAATAGATAATGTTACATTGAAAAATAGCTGAATATTATATTGTACTAACCCCGAAATACTCGCATGTTTTTCGTAAATCAGTGTTACTTGTTTCAAGCCCTATTTTTTCAAGAGCCGAAAGAGTTTTGGCACACATTTTACATGATTTTAAAATACCGTTTTATTTATTGATTATTTATTATTGAAAATTAGGAAGAACAAATTCAATTCCAACCGGCTCTTTGCGATGTGCACGACACGTGAATTTACAATGTGTGAGCGCGAGCAGTCAACAAATCAAATATTATATGTCAAAACAAACATTAGTTTTTATATAATTGTCATATTGATATCAAGATATAAAATTCCAAAATAAGCAATAAATTTAGAAATGTTTTAAATCCTACAAGCAATCTAAAACAAAATATATGATTATTAAATAGCAATCATAAGCAACGACTTATGATTCTTATTAAATAAATTACTTTATTGAATATCAATCAACGCATAACATTTTTTTTGTGACGGAGGGGTAATCTTCGAAAACAGTTAGCCTAGCACTCTAAAGAGTCTAGGCTGAGTGTTTTCGAAGAACTTAGTCTAATGCACCACATGGTCACTTTCCATCAGGTGACATACGGTCAAATGCTAGCCTGTTAGATACAAAAAAAAACATTTAAGAATGAGGATGACATACTTAATAAATGTCATAAATTGAACTGTCAATAATGTCAAATATCGGGGTCGTCGGTGTTTATCGTTTTAGCATTTTCGCGGGAAAGCAAAACAATGTGGTATATTGTCGATCAGTTTGATGAGCATTTATTTTCTAAATAATAAACGACTATATATATTTATAGTTCCTTAAAATTGTCTGTTCTCGTTTACGGTGCAATTATATTCATACTATAACGGTAGAAATACCAAGTTGTATCCTTTTTAAATCAACCAAGACTTATTAAACGTTTGGAGATAATAAAGAGAGAAACCATATACTTTTGGTTGTCCTTTTGAAAAGTAAAGCACGTATTTTTCTTTTATTCGGTTGAAAACTACGAGTAATAATGTTCCTCTTTAGAATGGTACCATTTCTAGAGCGCGGAGACGTATAGTTTTGGAGAAAATCGAAAATTGTTGTTAAAATAATTTTAACATTAATTATCTTTATAAACACTTATCAGATGGATGTGGAGTCTTATGATGTGTTACTGTTAAGAACAAAAGAATCATTGGATATTCGGCACAGCAAAAATGCATCATCCATAGTAACTCATTTTATATCGACTTTAGAAGAATGTAGCAGTTGTGTTTTACTGGTAAATTAATTTTCCCAGATATGTTTTGCAGTGTATTTTGTACTATGAAATTTAAAACTAGATTATATTGTATCACTCTAGTGATTGGATTTGTTTTCAGAGTCTGGATTTAGCAACAAAGTTATTGGAAGAGAGATGTGGTCAAGTGAATAAACTGTGTGATTACATAAAAGATGCCATTTCTGTCATACAGATGTTATCGGATTTCATTAAATATGTAATAGAAACAACATCAATGTCCTGCTGCAGTATGAAACCATTTCCAATTATCACAGGAAATATTATACTGACAGTGTTCACACACTGTAAGGACAGGTATGAAGTAGTTAGACTGTATTTATATTCACACTAGTTGTGCCCGCGACTTCGTCTGCGTCATTTTATATGATCCTAAAATAAAAGCAGCCTAATTAACCCCTTATTACATCAACTATCTGCCAGTGAAAGTCCCGTCAAAATCGGTTTAGCCTTTCTAGAGACTAGCCAAAACAAACACTTAGACAGACAGACATTAATTGTAAAAAATGTCATTTGTGTATGTTCCGTGTGCACATGCGTTTAGTAAAAAGCAGTTATTTTAATATTACAAACGAATACTCCAATTTTATTTATTTGTATACATTTCATTTTGTCGAGTACTGTTTTGTATCACTCACAGCATATGTGTTATTCTCATCAATTTAATAAGTCTAGACTGTCCATCATTTATGCTTCTTCCACTTCTGAATGGAGAACAGCGTGGTCTTGTCAATTTGCTTAGTACTTGCGTGTCACTTTCATTTTGAAACTAGTGTTTGACCACAATATTGTGTCATGGAAATGATATTAAGCTAGTTTAAAGAGAGGCAAATGAGCTCCTTTAGACTGGTAACAAATCGATAACTCCGTGCACGTTAAAATTGTATTTAAGCTTCTAAACATGCACTATTATTATTCTATTATTTGGGTGGCCGGGCTTGAGCCCCACAGCTCAGGGCACGTCAACCTACTTAGATTGTTTGTACCTACAGCCCTGTAAACATACACTATCCCATGTTCTAAATGTAACACCTACCACTAGAATCATACCTGTGTATGTTTATTGTATCCAAGTGGAATAAAAATTTCTAACATCGATTCCCTTGACCTCCAGTGACTTATATAAGTGTTCTTGTTATTGCAGTGAGTGTATTTATGGAAATAATTTAAAGTCAGCAGAGGTGCAACTTAAAAATTTATTCCGCGCGTGCCATGAGTTGCAGTTGACGTATTTAATGACAATGGAAAAGCATTTTATATTCGATCTTACAGAGAAGCTTGAACAGGATATCCTTATTGAAGGCAAGTTGTATTGTTTGTCTAATTTACAATTTTTTTTATTACAATACTAGCTTTGCCTGCAACTTAGGCCGTATCATTTTATAGGATCTAAAATAAAAGTAGGATGAGTGACAATAAAAGTAGCCTAAGTTACTCCTTATTACATCAGCTATTTGTCAGTGAAATTCCCGTTAAAATTGGTCTAGCCGTTCTAGAGATTAGCCAGAACAAACAGACAGACAAACGGTAAAAAAAATATTTTGGTATATGTACCATGTATACATATATTTAGTAAAAAGCGGTTGTTTTAATATTATACCCAGACATTCCAATGCTGTTTATTTCCGTATTCATTCTTCATTAATCATAATTTAATGTAATACAAGCAATCTCCCTTTATCTTTATTCTACAACTAGCTTTTGCCTGCAACTTCGTTCCGCACATATATTATTATACAAATGTTATTATACATATAAAGTTTAAACCTTCCTCTTTAATCACTCTATCTATTAAAAAAAACCGCATCAAAGTCCGTTGCGTAATTTCAAAGATTTAAGCATACATAGGGAAATAGGGACAGAGAAAGCGACTTTGTTTTATACTATGTAGTGAAGAAGAGATTGCAATTGTACCCTGATATAAAAGACGTTGAAGTACATTTCATATGTACCAAGTATTTTTATTCATAGCGAATACATTTTTTAATGTGCATTATTTTTACAGTTCTGAATATCTATATGAAAATCTGTGAGATTGTTAAGGTTTTAGACGTTAAGACCATGGCCGAACAATGTAAAGCCTACACTGCAATATGTGAAAAGTATTCTAATTTTCTTTTGGATAAAAATATTTATAATAAATGCACTGCATTATTTGCTTCTACTATCAAGGATAATATCAAAACTGCAGTGGAGGTGAGAAATTTATGTTATGTATATTTTAAATTAATTTTTAATATTATGGGGACTATTTTGAACTTTTTGAACGTGGATTCTTATCCAACTTAAATATTTGTGTGATTTTATTTCCTTTCAGTCCGAAGATGACAAGATTATTCTGAGATCCTTGAAGATTGGAAACTTTATCATAAAAATATTGTTAAGGATCAGTAAGGTTTTCAAACAAGCAACTACTAATGATTACGAAAATGTCGTTGAATTGCTTCAATACATCTATATGTAAGTACGCTGAATATGTTGATAGTAAGATTGTATCTCCTGTTAAACACATTTATATTAAGTGCAGTATGACTGGATTTCTATTAATGTTGTACGATTCTTGCAATGCATTTATTAGGGATTAATGCAGTTTCTTTGGTGTTGCAATGTTTTATAAGTAACAAACTTTTTTTTATTGCGTATTAGGCTTGCATTTGAATGCGAGCTATTCGCTACCTATTCACTTTTATTTCAAACTAGCTTTGCCCGCGGCTTCGCCCGCTTTAAAATTAGTGCGTCACAAAGTTATTCCTGTATAAATCACGACCCCGCGCGAATTCTAGGATAAAATGTAGCCTATATGTTGCTCCACAGCCTCCTCTTGTTGTAAACATATACAGTTATAAGATATACATAGTAACATGCTATTAAATATTTTGCGATAAAAGGTAGCCT
>DWDX01001710.1:0-17507 GCA_018245675.1 Agara michaeli | reverse complement strand
AATTATTTTGTTACACTTTTTTTATTTTCATATTATTATCATTACTATTTTGAAAACGCGGGCGAAGCCGGGGTTAAAAGCTAGTTAGTGATAACACGTAGCGGCGGTCAATTGCTCTATTTGTGGAAGCTTTGTACTTTGAATATTACTTTTAATTAAGCTTCTAAACCCCTTTTTCTTAGTGCAATTTTTTTTTGTGCTGCTGAATAAATAGCATTAGATCTGATACTATTTACTTGGAACTTACGCTCACAAATGCAGTGTTAAGTTCGTTATTCGTATAGGTTACCAACAAAAAAAAAACAAAACCTTTGATGTTAGTATTATTGCCAATCATGGACGCAATGCAACGTTGGTTATTAATTAATCTTTTTTCTCATAGGACAAATATAAGTCAAATGTACAATTACAAAGCAAAAATCACGTCTCTTCAAACGTTGAGGAGCCTCGTTTGACGCAACCTTATATTGTCTTAGGCAGTATTCGCTTTTAAGGTTGTCAGTTTTTTTAATTTCTGAAATTGTCACGTTTTTCTGGTTTTTTCACAATTTTTTACTCAGATAAAATGAAGAACCTAGAACTACTTCCTCACTTCTTAGTCCTTTTGATAAAATGATATATGTCACTTAATTTAAAATTGTAAAAACTGCAGTATAAAGTTAAAGATATCATCGAAAAATAATATATTTTCT
Source organism: Agara michaeli (assembly GCA_018245675.1). Taxonomy (NCBI): domain Eukaryota; kingdom Metazoa; phylum Arthropoda; class Insecta; order Lepidoptera; family Hesperiidae; genus Agara; species Agara michaeli. Next base: position 16,815 of record DWDX01001710.1, on the reverse strand, counting down.
TTTTACGATCTAAAAGGATAATGTATTTTACTTTTAATGGAAAAAGAGGTTATGTAGATAGAAATTGTTAGTAGGTATTTAACAGATATTCCTTGAATTTAGAAAATCGTACATCTGGCAACCCTACGTATCAATAACATACAATATTCAACCTTGAAAACTGTTGGAGGACAACTCTTTAACGTTTCGTTTTTGCATGTAACTTTTTGTACCAATACATAATGTCTTACAATGGTGATGTATTTGAAAGGAATATATTAGTTGTTTGGTAGATCTTGACAGATGCTTTACTACGTTTAGCTCGAATATTCTAAGGACTATTATATTATGTGTGTCGACTTTTACTGAATATCATTATTCTCGACCAATCATATGTACACTTTAACGAAATAACATATTTTCTAGTCAAAAGCACTGCCGGTACATTTCCTGAAGCGGGGAAATACATGCTCGTTGTGCTGTTTAGCTTTGAAAGACAGCTAGACTGCTAAGGTGTCTAATTTATTACTCAAGAATGCTACAGGAAATACTTGGACATATATAGGGTAAAACGTTATTCCAACATTTATATTTTTGTAAGGAAATAATACACTTGTCAATGGACACTAACCAACTGATATTCTTATTACCAGCTATTACTAACTGATCTGATGTTCACTAACAGTCCCAGCGCTACAGTGACATTAGAGGTTAGTACGAGTAGGTAGGTGCCCACGGGCGGCAGCGGCCTCGTATGAGTGCCTGCGCATTTCTTATTCTCTTCAAATTAAACGTAAATTATGAAAGTCACGATTTTATTTTTATTTGTAGATTGTCGATATGAAAGAGTACTAAACAAATGAACAAATAACTACATAGTTAAACCCCTTTACCTTATAAAAATCAAATTCATGAATCTAACGTAATAAAATGAGTAGAAGTAGAATACATATATTTATGGATTTTTTAATATACAACATAATAATACGGTATAGTAATAATACTGGAACTTAAAGCTCGTAGTGTTAGTTTAATACCCTATTTAGTTTTCGTTGAAGGCCTCGCGTCTTTAAAAGCTACGTAAAACGACAAAGCGAAATGAGGTCGAAACACATAAATAAGGATTATTATTTTCTTAAATGTCCCAAGTAAATCGTGGAAAAGTAAGAAAATGTAACATTTTAAAATAACTAAGACTTTCACTGGAGCGAGAAAATGGATGAAAGCTTAACAAGTTATAAAATCCTTTAACTAGGTAACCTTTGCTAGGTAACCTGACCTTGTGTAACTCCGTTAACAAGAAGTTTTTCTGGCTCATGGCTCAAGTCAGTTATTTATTTGTAATGACGTAACCATAACATTTCAGTTCAGACTTTTATAGATATTATGTGTACACAATATGTTTAATGTTAAAAGAATGTGTTTTTCTTTGCACGTAGTGAAAACATTTTTAAATCACACTTTCAAGAAGCACTATGGCGGTTTTATGAAGTTTTCAGATTAGTCGTCGCTCGAGTATTCTACGTTGGCTGCTGGTACAAAATATCTGGTACAAAATCGCACTGCGTAACAATGCAGACGTATTTGCTTAAACAGACTGCAGCGCTACAAGTATTGGTTAAGATGTTACGTGTAAGAATCTATCGATTTGGCTACATATGGTCCTCTTATCGCATATACTCGTAACTACTGAAGAATTGTTCGCGTTATAACTATGATATATTTTTACAAGTATTTTGACCGTTTACATTATCTGATGCCAAATAATACATATCTTAAATCTATGGAATGTGTTGGGACGATCTAAAAAATCGATCCCATGATGTAAGAACTAAGACGAATGGTCACCAGTAGGCATCCTGGAGAAGAAGATGTATGAGGCTGTCAGGGAGACGAGAGGTTGTTATACAAAGTTGGGTTGGAAGAAAATAAAAACTTGGACTTTGGTATTAGAATCATATAACTGATTACCATAGCACTTTACTTACTATATAAAAGCATTTCTAAACACATATTTCCATATTTCAGAATAGACAAAAAACTCATGGTCAAAAAACAAATATTTGTCTTCGGTGAGAACCGAACAGACGATCCACGACTCAGCCGCTCACTGTCACTAACAACGAGATCTATAGCCCAGTTTTATCCCATAAAAGGAATGAATCCACATTGTTCTTAATATATACTTAAAACAGTTCAATTATCTAGTTAAACAGCTACTAACTTTGTATTATGAAACTGAGTTGGAATACCCAAATAAATAGCTGTGTCGAAGACATTTTCGGGGACAATCCCCTTTGCGATCTCGTTGCGACACGGAGAGCTTATAAAAAGAGATGGATCCGAAATTTGTTAGCCCATTTCCAAACATAGATGAAGGCATTTTCTACAAAAAACCGGATTACTTATCACAAATCTATTTAGTCCCTAAGCTATTTCCCAGTGCCGTGGTATTGTTGTGCCTAGCTCTCGACCTTGATCGTACAGCAACCCGCCTACAAATCCAATTAAGTTATCCGCTAGAGATTGATAGGCTTGACCTTATTGGAAGACATTTGTCACTACAGTAAATTAAGGGTCAGAGTATTTGTCAGCCTTCGAGCGTTCTTATACACAAAAAAAAAACCTAACGTCACGCCTGTAATCCCCTAAGGGGTAGAGGGGTAGGGTAGGGGGTCTTCTTATACACAACATAATATTATTGCAATATTCCAATGATCTGGTAACAAAAGTGAAGGAAAGTATTATTCAAATTCCGAAATTGTTGACTATTATTCGTAACAGACTAGGTATAAGCAAATGGTGAGTGATATAAAACTTAAACATACTTCAAGATATTACTTTGAATCATACTATATAGGACTTTTGCCAGGTTCCAAGTATCTGTAAATTTCACTGACTAGTTAAAATCGGAACGTCTGTTTCTAATTCCATAATAATTGTAATAATCATCACTGCTTGCTTTAAACAGCTGCGTGTTATTAACAATATACATAAATCTGTTTAAATCATGTATGTATTCACTATAGCTAAATCACATACAAGAGATAGAAACGAAATTATACGATTATCAACTTCTGTGTAATCACAAATTCCACGTTATCTCTTTATCAATTTTGGTAAAGCTTTAGAATTAATTAAGTGTCACCTACAATTGTTTGCTTGAACAATAATCAGAACCGAACAAAACGATAAATCTTAAACCAATCAATTGTTTCAGCCGTAAGATAATTCAAAGGAATTACGATTCGTAACTCAGCAAGTATTTAACAAGGTTTCGTTTTGTGAATAAATATAAACGGCAAGTTTAGCTATTTCATCTGAATCGCCTTTGAGTCGAATCGGTAAACAATTGACATAACTTTACTCAAGTACTCGCAACACCTTAAACGACTACTTGCTCTGGCTCGAGCGAGCAACAAAGACTAATCTTTACCAGCAACACACCAGATCGAAATGTAAGTTCTATTATCGGCAATTCAAATGATTTTTTTAAAAATAAAATCCAACCAAAATGGAAAGTATTTTAATTTAAATAACATTTTACGAGCTACATCTCAATCTGGGTCCATTTGTAATCGAACCACATATGAGCCAAATTTTGTGCCATTTAATCATATCTGTGGTCAGGTATAGCACTTGTCGGGTAGGTGATGTACACAATACAGGATACATATGTTTATGTACACGATACGACTTCTGGTACATTGTAAGCGGTAGGTGTACATGTTTGACGTATTGACGAATTTATGCCGCATTTGTTTGGAAATAGCGGCTGACCGGCCATTTTGGTGAGCGCTGTTGTGGGGACGGGCTAGTTACATTGTTGCAAGGCCTTGGTGTTTTACAAAGAGCAAGAACGTTAATGCCTTTGATCTTCTAGAACTGAAATATACCGTCGGCGTCCATGTTGTTTGTATTATTGTGACCTGGAACTTTTAATGACAATAAATTGTGGCTTCCGTTTTTTCGAGAGCTCCGCTCAACTCTCCACTTTAAATGCTTTTCATCAAGACCAGAAGCTGGACTATCATGAACTATAGAAGATTTTTGAAAATATACTATCGTGATAGAAATTACTATTTCTATTATTTACATTCTTTTGCGACAAAGTTGTCATTTTGCACTGTCGTGTTTCCACTCCCACATTTCTGTTCTAGTCTAAATAATGCATATTTAATGGCACGCTACATGAGAAAATTTATTCTAACCTAATCGATCTCTCCATCGTCATTCTTTGTATTGTTCGTTTGACATTGTTACCTACATGGGTCCTTGCTCTGCACGTAATACAACAAAACAAAACAGTGAGAAAAATAGCTCGCTGTAACTGGATTTATTGTTTTTACCCATATGTAATTGGGTAACAGCGAATGAGCTTAAAGTGATATGATTTAAAAAGAAATTCACTGATACGTAGGTAACTAAGTCCGACAACATTTCGGAACTCTACAAAGTTACAGGAAACGATTTTTGTTTCACGGCGGCATAAAAAACAGGTAGTTTTCGCAGGTAACTTAGTAGCGCGAAGATCCGTAGCTTAATTATGTATTATTATGGTCTAAGTAACGTATGCAACGTGGTGCATGAACATGATTCATGCAATTAGTTTAGTAACTAGAGAATACAGTATGTTTTTACTATTTTCATGGGATGCTTGGCGCGACAATTTATTTAGCTAAGCAATTTCTCGATTTTTTTTGCCCGGCAGAGATCGTAGTTCATGGTTAATTTTATTATTGATTTATGAGAATTATGACCATACACCGTATCATTTCTGCGTGAGATACAAAGAAACTTTTACCTAATAATATACGTTTAGAAAGCGTATAAAAATATTGATCTTCTAAATTCTTAATATCTTCGCTGCTGGCGTGGCATTTACGAGCATCCTGTGAATAATTTGTATGCAACGTTTGTGTATGTAGACAATAGTGTATCAGCGTGTTATTATAATCGCATTTACCTGACAGATGATTAATTGGGGTATACCCATCGGGTTGCGTAACGAGACCGACGGAATGATAAAGCCGCACAATGAATGCTTAAAAAATTGTAATTAACGACACTAAACGCAATACACCGAGAGACTTTTATGTTGCAATATAAAGTATTATTCAACGGTTGCATTGTTAACAAAAATACAATTAATAAAAATTCATCTACGTTATACGAAAATGCATATATAGATACGAGGACTGGATTAGTTCTTTATTTACAATTGTATTTAATTATAACCAATAAAATCAGAGAAGTATTTACCATATTCTTTTACTTTTACTCTATTATTTTATACAAATCTTTTGTTTAATAAACTGTTTCATAATTGCACTTTGCCTATGCTTTTATATTTGTAACCCCTATTGTCCTGATTATCTGTGAAAAATCGCTTATTAGCGATAAAACCGCTTAATTGTATTGACTAATAATAATACATTTTATTGATGTACAATAAAATATATTATCATTATTTACTTTTGTCTTTGAATTGGTTATTTATTAGATAAAATCACTGAATTTATAACCCATTTGTTGAACGGAGATTTGAAAGAAATATTTAAAAATACAGATATTTAAAAGCCAAAGAGGCCTCGAGGCCGTTAGGCTTGGCCGTAAACAATGTTTATTGGCTGTTCAAATTTCTTTTCAGTATGTTTTTACCCATTTAAAAGTCCGACGTCTGGCACACATTAAAATACAAGGTGAAGTACTATATAAACACGATTTTATGATGTTGTGTATCTCAACCGAATTACTACAGGTGAAGTTCGGATGTTAAAATATTATCTTTTCCATATGAATCACTAACTTACGAGTTATCGTGCAGTTGAGCGCACTCCCATAAAATCAGTAAAACAGCGTGAAACAGTTACTTTGAATGGGCTGTTGAAGTGCCCTCATTGGATAAAGTTTAACTTAATTCTAATCTTACAAGCATTTAGAAATATTTTACAATATGTGAATAGCCACACTACATTAGCTGGATCTTCAATGCTATGATGGCCCCAGAATATACGTTACTTTATCATTTGAAGAAGAAATTTCTTGTATTGAAAATATACTAAAATTACTGCTGATCGTACACTCTACAACATTTGACTCTACATTATACGGTAATTTATTATAACATTAAAGTTTTAATATTAACAATAATTAATGGTTTTTACTTCCTCAAACTGGTTTATAAATGGAACCAAAAGCAACCCCATAAGATATTGAAGCTGTGAGCTTATTGAACAATCAATGCACCGGTGGCCCTGAACTTGGCCCACTTTCTCACGCTATGAATGCTGCTCTGGACAAAGGGTTATGCAAACGACATTTTAAAGCGCAAAAATTTGTAAACAATGAAAGCAAATACGCTCTCTCATAGCGTAAAAGAGCGGGCAAGACAAAACTTTAATATATACGTATATGGTATACATATATACATGGCAATTTTTATGTTTTAGTTTAAAGCACTTACAAATCTCTCATGCCATCACATATTAAAGTATAGAGAAGCTATAATTATGTTACGTTTTTTAATAGTCTACACAACAAATACGTAGCCTCCAGTCATTGCGTACTATTTGTTAACAATAAAGGTAAATGACACAACAAAAACAGGTTTTGACATTATCTAAATATAAATTATCGCTGACGTTGAAATTGAATGCAGGTCAAACTGGCCCAGTACAACTACTTGCAGTGGATGCATTTGATTAAATATTTATTAGCGGCATGCGCAGTGCCTCTCGCCGGGTATCTCGTATCTCGTTGCTAAAACGGCGCGGAAAAATCGCGGTTTATTTTAGATAGTAACCTCATTCCTAAGCGCGCTACCCAGCAAAAGTAACCACACGCGCCTACATCTGCAACACTGCTACACAACACTTTGCAGATATCCGCTCGCAAATAAACAAGCACCACGCAAAACACCAATAAACACAGTATGCACTTGAATTACTTACCAACTCAAAGTTCCACCGGTGTAAATGGCACTTTCAATTAGAAATACATGTCGGAGGAACAAAAACAAACAGAGACGAATGAAACGAACCCGCGAGCAATCTCGTTTATTGACGTAATCGGTCGGATATTAGGTTAAGTTCTTTAGGTTTACGCGCGAGGAGGACGAAACTGCACGGGCTGTGTCACTGAACTATGGACGTCAAGGATTGCGAAAATAAAAGGGAAATAGGATTATTTTGATGGGATTGAATTGAGGGTGAAGGAATTGTAGACTATATAAATGCGGCAACGTCGGGGAGTACGGAGCGTGCGCACTCGTCTCCGTGGCGATACTGGCGGCGGCCGACAGGCGGCGTTAAGGTCGCCGCCGTATTGATAAAAGCGCAAAGGGCGCGACGGCCTGAGATGGGAGTTGCATTACAGCGCTTTCAGCGACCAACCTTGAACCCCCATTATCGGATATTAGATAATAAACACTACAGTGAACGATTAAAAACACTGTAACACTGCGAGAAAGCAGGATACAATATTACGAGCTTTGAACCATTGCATAGTATAGTAATTATGTATAATGTTTACTAGGCTCATAGTAAGAGCCACAAGTAAAATTTGCTTTAAATGTTAATGCTAAAGTAATGTAAACTTAATTAGATTTCAGTCATAGAAGGAATAATTACAAAATTATTCCTGCTATGACCTATTTTAAAACAAACAACGCAGAGCTAGAGACATTAAAGAGATATAGAATTTCTAAACTCCTCGCATTCTCAAAGCATTACGTACTTTGAAAATAAATATGATCGTACATTATTCTGAAATTGCTCTCTTGGAAACTTTAGCTTGGCAGAATGAGGTCAATGATATTAAATATTTTAGGTCTAAGTTTTATGATTCTTACTGACTTTTATACTTAGTAATGACATAGAGCGTAACTTAAAAAGTATAGCACAAAGTATCGTAGTTTAACTTGATGGTATAAGTTGGAACGCCTTGGGTATTGTCTGCATATTGGAGTCTTCTCACCCCAAATTGGTTTACTGGTGATGTGCGCATTGGTAAACACTAGAAATAAGGTTCTCCTATTGATAAAAAATCAATTTTTGAGTCATAAAAATTTAACGTGGATAAATATACATACATATGTACGGAATTAAAATCTACATTCAAGCGAATCCATTGTTACAGATCCAACATTACGTCGCCGTCCTGTACGAATGAAATGCGGCACACAAGGCCAACCATTTTCGTGTAATGTACGATGCTCTTGGGTTTCACTATCAGAGTAAACAACAAAATCGAGATGAAAGTGGAAAAGCAGTGAGTCGTAAAAATCTCGTTACAGCTGACCATTACATTGGAGATGAAACGAGAAATTACTTTCCACTTCACATCAACGAGATAAAGACATCGATGGATGGGTCGGGGCAGTGCGGGGGCGATAGTAACGTGATATATGTATATTGAAGGACTATTTCTACAGATGCTCCCAGATCGTCGCTTGCTAAATTGTGGTCGTTATAATTTTCCCATCCATTGCATACTGACCTAAAATGTATTCATGTAGAAATTATCAAGAGACTGAGTAGAAATTGGAAATGCACTTAACTTAATTGTACTTTGTTATATTTTATAGTTTCCATTCTATAACTGGCTTCGTGGTCGAGCGGCTAGAGAGCCAGGCTGCGAAGCAGGAGGTCGTCGGTTCGTCGGACAAACATTTGTGAGATGAGCATATTTGTTTATTCTGTCTGGTTGTAATGAAAATATTGATATAAGCATTATATATATAAGTGGTTTATCAGCTGTCTGGGCACTACAAGCTGGGCTCCGCCTAGTTTAGGATCAGATGCTTGTGTATGAAGATGTCCCAAGATATTTTGATGATTTATGAAAGGAACACACTGGCCGTGATATCTCGAGTTGTGACTAACGTAAAGACGAATGTCCTGAGTAAAGGAAGTTATTTAGACGTCTTTTTAGTTATATGTATTTTCTATTGCAGTTAATATTGCATTGTTTTGATTAAATCGCATACCGTTATTACCTACGTTTGGTTGCGTATACATATGTAACTGCTGTTGGTAACGTAAATAAATAAACAACAATTCTTAGTTGAATTATATATAACCGATTCAAATCTGTTATCAACTAATCTATATGAAAACATAAGATTAGTACGTTTCTCACGTAAACAATGCCGTCAAAGGGCTTAATTTGGAATCGCGGCACCAACGACTTGTGATTTGAATATATGTACCTAGATAGATGTGGGTAGCAACCAACTAATCTCTCGAGATAAACTTGACCTTGCTGTGCACATTTGGTTATTTCAAGTGTATAATACCAAATTTTTATAATACCAACTTAGTATCGTTCCAAAAATATCTGTGTCATCTGTGTAAACGCACCCCACATCGTATGTAGGCTGCGTTTAATTACGTCCCAACGCTGGACATAGGTCTTATCTATTACTGCATAAGGTCGTGCCTACTCTTGCATGATGCTGAAAATATTGAAAAATGAAATTAAATATTTGGCTATATTTTCATAGGGAAAATTTTCGGCAGAGAAAATTGTAATACGAAATTAAATATTTGGCTATATTTTTATATCTGTTTCTATTAATCTCGAAAGAACTCAAGTCTTGTTATGAAGGTAGCGAGCATTAAGTTCAGTGAACGTTCAAACTGTCACGGTCAATAATTTAAACTTAATGTCGTTTGATTTTCCTTTTTTAAATTATTTTCATATTCATATAACTTATCTAAGAAATGTAGTGATTATAACAACAACAACAAATAAATAAATGTAGTGATTATATAACTTGTATTTGTTGTACTCAGAACGTGATGGAGATTTCCGGCCAACTATAGTCTTTTTTCCGAAATTTCTCCTAATCCATCATGTACTGCGTGGAGTAGACAAGTTTTTAAAAATAACTCACAATGACGTCATCAAAAATCTGAAGCATACTCGTAATTTCAAGCGTGGCCCGCTTTACTATGTCAAAGCTGATAGTAAAGTCAAGAAGGTATGCACACTCATTAGCAGAATATGTTTAGTTACCTTTATACGGTCGGTCCGTAATGCACCTAAATACTCCGAAATGTTACGGTTACTTTAAAAAATGCCAGGTCAACGAATGTGGCCAAAATCAGAAGCTAAATATTTGGATTTGTTACATGCTCGTTCACTCGAAATACGGTCTAAGAATTATTATATACGATTACGAACACACATTTGTTTTATTTTTAAATTTAACCAAAATGAAACTTTAGCAACATCTTGAAACACTATATTTTATATCCATATGATATGTTATTGGTTGTGTGGATGCTTAATAAGTAATATTATTTTTATTATCGAATTCAAGAAGACGCATTTTATTTACAAGTTTCGTTTGCACACAAAGGATCTGTTTTTCAATTGAAACCGTCTGTGACGTTAGGTTGTAAGGCTACGTCCTCGTCTCTCCGACCCGACCTTGAGAAGTTGCACTACCCCCTCTCTCTTCAATTCTCCACCCTTCCACCTTCATCTGCCACCCAGCCCTCCCACCCCTCTACGCACACACACAGACCTCCTGGGATTCCTATCTCGGCCCACGCCTGTCCGCCATTACGCTATTCACGAACCAAGGGTATAACATCGAAACCTTCTGTCTGAAAGCACGGTCGTACACTTATTATCACCTTTCGTGAGAAATACCGCGACCACGTGATAAAAGTGTCGTCCGCTTCTTTCCTTTCCATTATAACTATCGCTAATATGTCTGTGCTAAGATCTGCGGACGTGATTACTTAGTATAACACCTATTAAAACTATGTTTTGTACAAATACATTGTTCTATTATTGTTTCCAATCTAAAGATTCTCAGCATAGTTACGGTTGCCCGCTAAATTTTAAGTCGCGGACATACACAAAGGCGAACAATGAATACAAAAAAAGTAAAGCAATGTAGAGAGACCTAACAAGATAATTCAAGTTTTGGACACACTGCCAACGTGTATTTACCCAAACGTATTCATCAATTTGACAAGGGTAGCTGAGTACCCAAACTGAGGCAGGGTTCTCAATCAGCACCCATCGCCACCAGAACACGAACATTCTGAAGACATTAGCATACAGTGATTAATTGATGTGAATATAAAGCCCATCCCGAAGATTAGTGAGACTTATTTATCGCCTGGCGAGGTTAAGATTGAATTGCTTTTTATTTTCTCCCCATAAACAGCGGTGTACCATCAATCAAGTTGATTTTACATAAGTTATAACGAAAATGCCTGTAACTAGATGCTTTGTAATTGCCTTCGAATAATCTCGAAGAGCGTAACCTTATCTAAGTAAAGTGTGCATCAGAAGCGTAGTGATTTAAACCACTTTCAATGTAAATCTTTGCAGTTACTATGTACTTACTAATGAATATTTGTTGACATCTATGGCGTTTAATGCTGTATACAAATTTCAAAACGGACGGCTTAAAATTATTGACACATCCAAAGGCACGTCCCAGTCTCAACAATGTGTCCGAGCAGCGGTCAGTTGCCAGATTGTAATATTTTACATTTATGCTTCACCTTTTTGCCTTTATTTCTAACAGCTCACGGATCTTTGGGTTGTGAGCGGATAAGCCTCAGAAACTGGAAAGACGGGGCTTTAAAAATATTTGTTAAGTGTGAAGCATGCAAATTTGTATACAAGTAAATTGTATTGTTATTACTGATACATACATACATTATTGCATACCTAAGATACGATCTGCATGGAACGAAGACTCAACATTTTAGGACTAATTCTTTAAATTTAGAATAATATTATAGGGATCGATTTCAGGCAGAACTTCCTATTTAAGATTATAGGCATCGATAGAAAATAATCAATGTACTCGTATAATAGGGCAGGTTGTACCTTTAATTATACAAAAATCATTGGCATTTCGCCCATGAGACCAATTTGAGAAATGAGAGTTCGTATAGACTTCTCAATTTTTTCGGTTTCATATATTTCTTTCTTAGTGTACTTGTTGTTTAATTTTCTAATTTTAATGCTCTTTATTTCAGTGTTTTAGGTTACGTATTGCTTTATTATACGGGTTTCAATGGATACTTTCAGCAATTTATCCCACGAGTTGTCACCAGACAACGCTGTTACATTACGCCTGTCAACGTTACTTTGCCCAAGGTTTAAAAAAATCCAACATACAGTTTGACAATAATCCGTACATTCGCTGATCCGTAGGACTTAATTCTAGCCCTCACCCAGTACCGATAGCGAAGCTTTGTTCAGTAGAAAGACTATTAACATCACTCTACTAGACAAGTTCAAAACAGGACAAATCTAACTGTTTGCAACGAACTTGATGCATATAACAATATAAAATATATGTCGACATAAAAGCATTCTAAAATTTCAACACATTAGCAAACCGTGCGACAGCAATGACCATTAAAATGATTTAATGGCACATTTCTCGTATAGAGGCGTCGAATACCAGCACAGACAAAAATTAATGTCTTTATGATATGAACTGTAATGTTGGACATGTCTATGAAAATGCGGAGACATAGAACAAAAAAAACTATCTGAAGTACTACAACAAATATGTCTAAAATTTTCGCATTTTGTAATAATATATGACGATATTAAAATGTCGGTGACAGTGGATGGTATGCTGGAAGCCTGTTCGAGAGTAGTCTATGATGTTCGCGAGGATACGAAACGTAGTGTGCAGCCGTTAATGACCGTTGATTGATATTTATGAGTATGAAATCGAGTGCTATCATATGACATTCGTCGGCTTTATGCCTCAACGTGGCATTGTGACACTAATTATTAACTTAATGTCGCATTAAATACGAACGACGTGTAATGACTTTAATATCGACGTACGCCGCTTAAAAACATTACATTCAATTATCTATATGGGGAATTCTTCTACAATTTTAATAATTTACAATTCTTTATGTAATATGTCATTGGATAAAATAGAATACGTACAGTGTTAGTCAGATAGACTGAATCGAAAGGGCTGTTAACTTGATCCTTCAGTGTATATTTATGTGGGATCTCAGATTCAAAGTTAATGCTTAGTTGAATGGAAAGAAGACGGTCGAACAAATGTTCTGTCTAGGTAAGATAGCGAGAGATTTGAAAATCCTCAATGACCTAACACCAAAATAAGATGGATTCAGTAGCGATGTCTATATGGGATTTTACAATATGTTTTCAAGTCAGATGTCGCCTAATTATTTCTTTCACTATTCGTAAAGTAACTAAAATCTTCTCTGAAAATCTAATTTCATTTGCATGTTACCAGAAGGTAGAAAACGTAAATATATATTATGTGTTTCGAGCTATATTTCAGTTTCACCTTTGACAATAATGTTATCTTCTTATCTAGAGATACCACTTTGAAATATTCCTCGAATATTTTGCATAAATAGTATTTCAAAACTAAAAGTAAAGCCAGATTATTGGCACACCGAATCTTGCAGTACCAGTTTACTCATAATTTCTTAATGAAATCACATAATTTACTCAATTTGCATCAAGTCGTGCAATAATTGCATGAAATTATTTAAATATTCATCTACAGCTCCGTTTAAACTTGGTCCAAGCATCGTGCAAGTTATTTTGCGGTCGTGAAAATTCACATTTAAAGCGAGAAGCGAGTGTTAATATTACAAAAAGCTGCTTATCTGCTGTGTCATCATTTTGGAAAGGATACAATGTTAGAGAAGTATAGTAGATATGTTTATATGTTTATTTATAGCTACTATAACCACAGGCATTTAGTTTGCCTAATTTGGACTCAGATAGCTGTGTGGAATTGAACCGGTTATCATTATTATTTTTAGAATTACTCCAAATACAAGCGAGGTCCCTAGTCTCCACTATTGCAGATAGACCTCCAGCAAAAGACACCACCAGTACCAGAGTATTTTATATTTTAGTACTATTAAACAAAAAGGCATTCGCATAACGCATAAAGCGGTTCAATTCTCTCATCGGCATTATCGCGTGACCCCACCGCCCGCTTATATAACGGGCAATTGCAATGATATGCTAATTGCACTCGCGTTGCACTACTAGACTAATCCTATTAAAATAATAGAACATGTCTGTTACGTATACAGGTATTTCGTTATTTTGTCCTGAAGCGTGTTTGTCCTGACATTGTTGCTATTTGTAAGGTATATGTAAAGTTAAGCAAAGTAGTGCGTGATAGTCTCGAGTGCGACGCAGTTGGTAGATCCATGTTTACCGTTGTTTCTGTAGTCAGTCTCTGTTGCTATGGGCAAATGTAGTTAATCTTCGTTTTAGGACATCAAGGTGATTTAAAGTATAGTAGCAGCAAAACACAAAAGTCGTCGCTCTGGTTCAAGTGGTCAGTGTTTCGTGAAAATAACCGCATTAAATGATAACATCCGTTTCGTGTTTATATATAATATTTTTAATAAAATGATTACGCAAAAGAGCTTACAGTTATTACGTAAACTTTCCTCTGATTTGCGTTTTCTATATCTCCGAGCATATTATAAATTAATATTATTTATTTTTCATACGAAACAACCACATTGATATTTTTCACTATTTTCAATTTTAATTAGATATTTTTTGCTAATAAACATTTTTTGACTCACTTTGCACCTTAAAGTGACATGTAAACTTTTTAAACTGAAACTCAAATCGATGCCTTAGTTGAATGCATTTTAACGCTAGAAACATTTATTTCACAATAAACTTTACACAACGCTAATACACACCAATCACGCGCTTACAGCTACCATAGCCCGATGACGTCAAATGCAAAACAAATCCTACACGACCAACGCAGCACATACAGACATGCCTTATCCGTTGTATCTTCTGATCGGATTTAGTCTCGTACTTGTTACCGCTGTTCTCTGGTCATGCGAAAGCATTTACAATTAAAAAGACGACCAATACACGATATAGACAATTAAGTCGTGATGTCAATAATCTGTGTTCGTTCTGCTTAAGTAATATAAACAAAAGATTTGCAGCTATTCTTACATGGCGTTTGTTTAATGTTATTACTAAGCTTATAATTTATGGGACAGCGTAATAATTTTTACAATAATTTCAATAGGCTAGTACAAAGTCTAAGAAAGTATCGTGATACTTAAAGATTATGTTAAATCCAATTTACGTTTAATTATAATTTATCGCCCATTTAGATTCGAGTCTAGGAATGTAGGAATGGCGTGTTGGACTTACTTTGACGGCCTACAAAAAACAAAGTAAGCGAAAAAAGAAAAGCAGCTCTTTGAAATCCGTGCCTCGAGAGTCTGTGTCAGAAGTGTTTTAAAAGCGTCGCTTTTTTGGCGCGAGACCTCGATTTCAGCAACGAATTTTGAACAGCAGAATGTAAAGTCTGTCATTTAAATTGTCTATAAAGATTTATCGTCATTCTGTTTATGATCTGGCCACAACTGTGTTGCATTGTAGGTCTATTTCAAAATAAAGGAATGGCATTATCAAATTTCTGCATGTTGTGAATTATTTCTATAGGTTTATACTTCAACTTGTTTAGAAGGCTTAGTAGCGCGCTTTGGGAAAGCTTCTGTCCAACTGATAACTCATGTAGGCTAATGATAATCATGCTTATAACGTTGAAATATCATAAAAAGGAACTAAGTAATGGATACGTCGCTTAGTTATTCGTATGAAACTGTATCATCAAGTATTGCAGTTAAACTTCACAAATTTAACGCCAGTGTCTATACTTCATACTTTATTATAATTGCGAAATTGTGTTTCTTTGTCCTTTTTTCGCGTTAAAATGAAGCATCAGATCGACGTGGTTTTTAGTATGGACATAGTTGAAGGGTTGAAGAGTGATCTAGGCTAATTTTTTTGCGGAAAAATATCTTATTTCCACCAGGAAACACGTTTCAATCATATAAGAGCTGTAGATGGCGTTATGAGCGCAATAAAAGTATGACGTGTGAACAAAATAAATTATTTTGACTGTACCTGTCCAGAAGTAGCGTTTTTTATCGAAATATCGGATTAATAATCCGTAGCTTTTACACATTTTAAGCGGCTTGAGTCGGCAACGGTGTATTCCCTGCATGCTGCGTGCAAAGTGAATATCAATTCATTGATTTCCAATGCTAACTGCGTGTCAGATCCCCAATGGTAAGCGTCACATCAGGGATTATAATCGTTTTCCTGCTACGCACAAGTTCTGAATCTCGGAGCTTTATCCGTATTTGTGTGCTAGTATTTTGTACTGTATATGACACTGTGTGCTTTTGTAACGTCGATTTGAAGATGCTGCAATGACGCAGCGCAGTTGCGTTGTGGCCACGTGACACGAACCATCTATAAATACTCCACCAATTTTTAATGTTATCGCAGTATGCATAAATTATTGTTCGTTGTATATAATCGAGGCTTTCTTTGTAATTAGAATTGTTAAATATTTTATGCCGTAAATTAAAAAAAGACGTTTATGGCCAGTTTTATTATACATAGAGTAATTGATGGTTTGATCAGATTCTTTTAGATAATATATTGAATGGAAATAAAACGCAGATAAAATTTGTTCATTCTAATGTTCAATCAACAGATCAGAACAAGACAGAAATGTCTTAACTATGTTTCAGATATTACATAAGAATAACAATGGATATTTAACGCAATTTCGTAGTTATGGCTTTGGTGCATTCGAGCGAGCTGTTGCCGCTGCATAGAATTATTTTAAACTAGTGGTCGCCTAGTGGTCGAAAATCGACTGTACTTAAATTATATCAATTTCTTAAATTTGAAGACATTTTCTACAATTTTTCTGTGTACAAATTTTCGTGTTATTAAAAAAACACGAACGGTACAATAAATGAGGTTTAATTTAAT
>DWDX01001709.1:0-17513 GCA_018245675.1 Agara michaeli | reverse complement strand
GGGGCGCGTCACCGCATCCCACCCGGCGAGATCGCGGCTGAATGCTTCACTAACAGCTGAAAAATAGGAATGCATTATATTAAAATAATGTGGGCAAATACGCTTTACGAGGCGTCGATTGAATTAACAAGTCAGTGAGGTTTCCGATCGTGCCAGTCAAACAGCCAGTCTCTATCAAACTGATTTCGTTTGTTTAACGTCGTTTTCACAGCTGAACTTTAATAGTGGTCACAATTGTATTGCGCCTGTCAATTTAATAAAATGCTATTCTGTAGGAAAATACTCAAATGTTATCATTTACGTAGTACGTAATTACGCTTCTTACTAATAAACTTTGCCTAAGATCTAAGAGAAAATATTACTTAGTCAATTATTACAGGTACGATTTATGATTCGTAACTTACATAACTTAATAATAAATTATCAATCAATGTTTTCATTTCTTAATCAATCATATTCACATATATATTCTTCTTGTTTCACTAATACGGAATGCAAATTGATAGGACTACCTATTAAGATAAACGATATTTGGGAATTGATAAAATATTACATTCTGTACATGGAAAAAAGAAAATAAATACAAACACAATAAATACAATACAAACAGGGAATGGAACAGTTTGCCTGCGTCAGTATTTTGCGAAACATACAACCCGACACTTTTCTAAACAAGAGTGAATAATTATTGCTTAAGCAAGCGTGACACATCGTCGCAGCGAAACGCTTGACTATTAAGAATTAAAAAAAAAGATCAAAATAGAGTAATCGAAGACATAGTAGAAAACATTGATTTTTTTCCACCACTACAAAAATATGTTGTTGTTACATTATTATTAAGACTTTAAAATGATCAAATTAAATTGCGTACAATAATTAACAATTAATAAAATTCAATGGCGCGTATACAAAACTTACCTTGAAATTCAATTGATGTTTTATCTTATCTTATAGGTATATAAAAATACTACATTATCTTATCAAAATGTATTAATATAATTCTTAATAATCTTTGATACTATATAAAGATATGGTTGTGATTTAGTGAATCTGGAATGGCATTAAAAGTTATCCTCAGAATATAAACAAATATTGACTGACTTCGTGGTCATGTGGTTAGAGACCCCGACGGAAAATTGAACGTCGTGGGTTTGATTCCCAGCTGGAACAAACATTTGTGCGATGAACACAAATGTGTGTGTGTTCATCACACAAATGTTTGTTCTGTGTCTAGGTGTAATAAAAAATTTCTATATAAGTATTATATCGTACGTTATACTCGTACATATTACGATTTTATCAGTTGTGTTATTTTACTTCGCGTACTTATAATGTATTAATTTACTTTGCGTTGTGAGCGATCATAATGATCTTTATTTTATGTAAGAAAATAAGGCACTTATTATATTTGACAACATTTTTTCTACAATTTTCATCACATATCCCGCGTTTGCGCAATGTAAGCAATGCTAAACGATAAAAGATATTGTAATATATACATAGAGAATAATCAGGTTTTGTTCCGAATAACATTTTCAGTCAAAAGACAATACAAAGCATACCTACTTAGTTCATTGTAATATTTTATCCTTTTCTCAGATTTTTATTTTATTACCAAATTCATCGTGATAATAGGCCATCCTATTACACATTTTTGTCTGACGATGAAACAAAGAAACTTGAAACGAAACGTAATTTTGCAAATTGTACGTCACGGAGCCCCTCGAGGGTTGTTTCATTTAGGAGCACTTAGGTGTATAATTTATTTTTTCGTTTATAAAATACATTTGTAATAAATAAAAATGTCATACGTACACATGTTTTATTTTCAAAAGATCTTTTACGAGAAAATTATATTAAAATGGATTTTCTAAGTTGAGGAAAGTAAAATTTTAGCTTGTAATCGATTTAAAATACCTAAGTATATCAAAACGTAACAGTATGTACGTAAAAAAAGGTGAAATTTTGTTGGAGCCCATGATCCTTATATTCACTTATGTAATAAATAATTTTAATTTAATTTCTCGTAAAATCGAACGTTTTTTAATCTGTTATGCTGTCATGTGGTCTCTGCGGTCCATAATAAATTTTATCCAATGTTAAGTAAAATTAACGACTTCTATTGTCTATATTATAGACTCTATAAGAACGATTGTAAATTAATAATGTGATATATCTGGGTCATGTTTATATATATGTTTTTAATATCCATATGTATTTAAAATTTAACAAGATATAGGTATATATATTTTTTATTTACATATATGCATATACAGTTGTTGTTATTTAATACATACTTATGAAAATATTGCTTTCTTGATTGATATATGGTTAAAAGTTACGTTGTAGATGATTGTTTACAAAAGTATACTACATTACTATGCAAACTCAAATACGATAACCAAGATTTATGCCCATACCATATCGTATAGATATGTTTTTACACTTGACTGCTACAATTGGTTTTTGAGGGGTTTCAGCTTTGTCTATTCTGTCAAAGTTTTTCCGAACACAAGAAAGTAATATTGTTCGACTGGCACCGTATCTAACTGGTGCTATCCATCACAGGTAATTGCACTTTCTTCAGCAGGTTCACAACGGACGGGATGACCTACGCGTGACCCTCCGCGCCCCCTCATTTGTTACGGCTTGCTTGTGTGGAGACTCTCGTTTATACGTTACATCAGTCTAAGAAGATTAAATATTTTGGGCTTATAATGTGCATTCCTATTTTGAAATGTTAATAACTTCTAACGTATACTATTGTCTACTAGCTGTGTATATTATAGTAAGACAATATTTGTATAATAGGATTTGGGTATATTTGTTTTTAGAATTATACATAGAGTCGAAGTCCTGTTGTTGTGTTGGATGTATTGACAAGCTTATTGGTCTAGTGAAGTTGAGTTCCATTCCCCAATTAGAACAAAACTCGGTTGGGCGTATCTAGCGTATGCCTGATTGAAATACGTACTCGTACCTACGCAAATACCACAGCTATTTGGTACGGTATAGAGAAAGATGAGTTATCCCAAGTTTATTATTTAGAACAAAATACGGAAGCCAGACATACTAGACTTATAGTTAAGTTTTAGTAGTTTAGTAAATCGTGTTATGAATGCACGCTTGCTAATTCAATAGCGAAAATTGTTACTTGAATATTGCCAATATTACGAAATGTTGTCATATGTGTTATATGTGTCAGTGCGAATGGCGGAGTGTCCATAATTCGCTAAGTCCTAAATGCGTGTCCTGCGTACGAGAGATAACAATGTAATGTTGCTAAAATATATCGCCATATGTAAATTAAACCATATTATGATAACAATTTTATCGGGATGATTGTTTATATAACTCGCCTTAATAACATGATTATGTTATATGTCATCGGTATGCGCGTGGTGTAAATATATTTTTTATATCACTATATAGTATAAAACAAAGTCGCTTTCTCTGTCCTTATGTCTCTATGTATGCTTAAATCTTTAAAACTACGCAACTGATTTTGATGCGGTTTTTTTTAATACATAGAGTCTAGAGTGGTTGAAGT
This sequence comes from Agara michaeli, assembly GCA_018245675.1. NCBI lineage: Eukaryota > Metazoa > Arthropoda > Insecta > Lepidoptera > Hesperiidae > Agara > Agara michaeli. The sequence goes on along the minus strand of DWDX01001709.1, from coordinate 13,963 downwards.
GGAAGGCTTACATGTATAATAACATTTGCATATGCGCGGGACGAAGTCGCGGGCAAAAGCTATTATAAGGATAAAAAGATAAATATGTATATGTATGTACATATCTTGTGACACTGTTTATCATAAACTATACATAAAATATACCACATAAATCAATTAACGTTATCACGTAATACCGTTATAAATAAATCATTGTTCACATTTTATTTAAATAAAATAGTTTATTTTTATTCGTATGCATATTCGTAAAATACTTTTACCTACTTTAAAAAATTACCTTGCCGACTTCTACACCGCAAAATCCGTAGTATTTGAATAAAAACGTAGATCTACATACTGTGTTAAAAGTGGAGAACATTTATTCTAAAAAGAAATAGCAGCTCGTTTCACAGAGGTCGACCTGCGTTCTCATCAGGGTTGCCACCCACCGGAATTGCAGAGGACCTAGAAAATTGTCGTGAACTCAATTATATAGGTACGATCTCCCGTTACCGGCAGACATTATTACTAGCTGTGTTTTGAATTTACAAATATTACATATAATAGAAATAACGTTCCATTTGCAAGTGCAAACATTTTACTTCTATTACGTTTAAAAATCACATCGTGGCGGAAATGTAGAATATGAGTACAATTTTTTTTCTGATTTCATGGAAAGTGTTCTCGTGTGTATCATCAGTCATTGAACTGTTTATTCTTGTTCAAAATTATTTGGAAGTCTTTTTAAAAGAACATGTTTTGAAGAGATTCGAAATGGTTAGGTAAGCAATATAGTAAATCGCAAGCCCTCGTTATATTTACGCTGTTCAGTTACTGCAACCCTATTTCTCAAACGTGCTCTCACTCGTTAGTGAATTCGTTTATAGTTCCTGTTCAAAGTTTGTATGCTTTCGTTTGACGGATGTCCAAAATTTTGACTTTGATTTTGTGACTTTTCCGTGAATTTTTCGTCAAAGGAAGTCAATAAATGAAGCCCGTGACAAACATAAAATGCACATGTTTCTCGGATTTAAGTATCCAAACTGAGCTGACGTAGAAAAAATTACAGTTTTACTAATAAATTCAACTGTGTACGAAAAGTACAATGGCAAGAATGGAAACGAAAATTATTCCGTTAACATTATTAGGATACAATTAGTATCAATTTCGGCCACTTTATTCTAAAATTGTCCTAAAATGATTTTTGATTAAGACTGAGAATTTTACTCAATGGATTAATAACAAATTGTAATATTCCAGAAACGTAACGAGGTAGACAAGAGAAATGAATAAGTAATAATCAAATAACAGAGAAGATGGCCACTCGGAGGACTGAAGCAATTACGCGTGATGGATCGTTGAACTTCTCTGGGAATGAAATGACCCGATGCTTAATAACGTCTTGTTTCTTTCCTACAGATTTTTTGTAATTTGTCACTACGGAAGAGGCAAAGTCTTCTCAAACTGAGATCCCAATGTTATGAATTTTTAAAAGGAAACAATTTCATACTTGTATTTTGTATTAAGATTAAAACGTCAAAGTTTTCATGGAATTGCATTTCAAACTTTAGAATAGCTATACTTGTGTCTGTAATATTTACGTCTATTCTATCTTATAATTCACCTGTAGTATCTATATCTACTACGATACTGGTATGATCAGTTGTAGATATTTCTCCTGTATATTTCATACATTGACAAAGAATTATATTTTAACTTGTATTTTATTCTTTATTCGGCAAATGTTGTGCTAAAACAAACTTGACGCGACACTTTGCCAAAGTCATTTATCACAATGTCAGGAATTCACGAAGCGAGCGCGACGCGAGACGCGGCGTCACCAACTCGCCTGAGAATGCAATTGCCCTTCGTTAATATATGTAAGTAAAAGTCCTTGTATCGCATCACATTGTAGATTTATAAATCCCCAGGTAGACTAAATCTTGAAAATAAGGTTATTCACTGAGAATGAAGTAGGTTCATAAAAGCGAGTAGGCGGGATGCTTTAAAATTCAGTCAATTGGTTTAATTATGTTATTATCAGACTTATACTGAACATGTGTGATTTGAAATGATTTCCGAAGAGTTACAAAGACTGCGCGATAAAATTGATGGCTTTACTTTTATTAAACTGTAATACTTTTTATAGAGATTACCGTTTGACAGGTGATCAATTTTTATCGGGCACCGAGGATCATCTGTGCCGAATTACCTTCATGTGATTAACGGATTCGCTCGTGCTCTCATAAGGGGTTTACCGAATAAAGATCTGATTATTGCGTTCATGATTCAGTATTTTTATTAAAATGTTTTTTAGCTGTAATTAATGTTTGGCCTTTGGTTGTTTTGAATATAATCATATCAACGATTATTGTTTTATTAAAGACAGGTGAATATCATTTTTTCTGGCAGAATATTCTATCTTTTATCTTTATATGTATTAGTTAATGTATTTTCATTGCTATTCAAATACATATTTTTCATATTTTCCTGTTATTCGCCTTAGCCGTAACAAAATCGCCGTATTAAAATATTATAAGAAAAGTAAGGGAAAAATTAACGTGCAGATAAGTAACAATTTAAAAGACACAAATAAAATAATACATCTGCCATAAAACATATACTTACAAGAAAAGGAGCCTTTAAATTGACTTAGAAAGTCATTAGTTGTGAAGCGAAGGCTTGATGCTATTCAACTAATTATGAATAAAATATTGCACATACCTACATATTAAAGCTAGATTCGTATTTGTAAATATAAATTAAAGAGAGAATTGGTTATTATACTTTTCAATATCAATGTCACAGTATCTTTTGAATATAAATTTCTACTACTTATAGATACATATACGTAATTTGTTGTTCGTAACATGCCTTTGAAAGAAAGTGATTTTCCTATTATACTTACCTGTTCGGCTTTATTTTCTTATGTTCCATAAAGGGGTAAGATTATGAATGCGGCTCACAATACGTGGATTCCTCTTATTGCCTGAAAGGGACCCTTGTCAGAGAAGATTTGTAAATGTAAAAGCCTCTAATTTGGTTCTGTGTTTTGACATGTCATCTTGGGGTTCTGTTAAGAGTTCCATTGTCTTGTCTCGTAGTAAAAGAATTGGGTTTTCCTATATTTTTTTTTAACGGAACCTATAATTTTATTGTTAATTGTTAATTATTGTTAGATTCACAAAACATGGATTAAACTTCAATTTGATTCCTTTGTTGTTTAATTTTTTTTTATGTGTTTTCATAGTGGAAAATGTTTTATTTTTAACATTTCGTGCTTGTTTTATGGGAGTAAAAGAAAAGCTGTGCCATGCTCACTTATCGTCTAACGTCTCAAACGTCTATCTCAATAAGGCGACACAACGTTACATACAAACCGAATTGTACATTTTTTCAGTTAACAAATCCGCCTTGACGAGGGTACTGGAATCTTTTTGGGAAACAACAAATAAGATAGATATTACTGTAAATCCTACAAGATTACGATTGTTTTTCAATCAATATCTGTAAATAGAACATTCCAAGAAAAAAACATCATCTTTGCCGCATTGACACAATGTTATCTTAGCATAGGCAAGTTATTAAATTACATTATAGAGACTAGTTTACCGGGTAATTAGGTGTTGAAATTGCCACTTTTTTATATAATTAAGCCTAGCAGACAGGCAGACGGGCCACCTGATGGTAAGTGGTCACCGTCGCCTATGAACACTTGCAACATCCGAGGAGTCGCCAGTGCGTTGCCGGCTTTGAAACTTGCTTTGCTTTTTTAAAAATCCGCTTTGGCGCTGTAATATATATTCGGGGTTAATATATTATTGTTACCGCTAATTGTTTATTATAGTCGAAAAGATCAAACCTTTTTATTTTCAGTTAACTACAACAGTATGCTAAGTCTATCACAACCAGATAAGTTATACTTAAGATATGCTTTGAGATTAATATAATTATATAGCTGTAATATATTAATAATTTTAAACAAACAATATATAATATTTCTTATGTACCTACGTCTCTATAGAAGCAATCTAGGTAGATTGTGAACATCGATAAATAGTCTTATGTAGCTTCGTCTGAAACTGAACACATCTGTCGTTCTAACCTTGATGTTGAAAGGGTATATACACCAGTGCCTTTAGCAATGAACTTTTTGAACATCCTTGGGGAGCTGCGGGGATGAAACGGCCTTTATGTTAAGCCATTGGTGAACTGAATGTTCGCGTTAATGCTTGTTGAAGTTACAACGTATAGACCGCGGTTATTTATTTCTGAAATACAAGTTCATATTCGAACGTACATAATTTCACTTAAGTCTTAATCCCGCTCTCTCCTCTATTAGTCGCTCAGCGCCGAGGATCGTGAATCGTGACGCTTGAGGTAAACTTTACTTATGGGCTCTTTTCATTTAATGCGGTAATTAGTACCTGTTGTACTTCAGCGGCTGATTGCTGTACTAATTGGTATCTCTAGTCGTTGATATACCTGATCTGAACATCTATTTGTGTAGCACTACCACCCTACCCTCACGAGGGTATTTTCCTTCAGTTTTACTTATCACTATGTGTCTTTAAATCGCCGCGGTTACTTCGAGGTATTATTCCATAAACACTTGTCTATTCCACGCAGGCAAATGTTGGAAAGTGACTAAAAATATTCTAGTTTCAACTCTGTTAAAGTAGATATATTTATACGGAAAGCTGTTCTGAGAATTCTCACAATGCGTCACCTATACCATTTAAAGGTTTGGAAAGGCCTTTATATTTAAATACGAATTGTAAATAAACATACTAACACATTATTCTAACTGGACTGTGAATAATTTATACTATAGTAAATGCAATAACAAACACTAGCAGCCATTATCGTACAGTCTTGTTCAATGTCGAGTAGATTGCACATGTTCTTGGACAGCAACGTCTGTGACTGCTGAGTGGTTGTAATAATATTGTAGTAATTGTAGTATATTCAACCATTTTTAAATAAATAATTAATATATCAATATATTCTGCATTGTTCTTTGCTTCGTCGCTGCTTTATTGGCAATGAAATTGAAATTTTCAAAAACTAGTAAATGCATTAATTTGTTTTTATTAAATAAGCGATTCCAGAATAAATTTAGCGAAAAGTAGACAGCATTTCAAACCAATAGGCTTTCACTGCAGTTGCTTTCTTATATCAGGTACATTCTTTGCCAATAACCTGTGTCTCTACCTATTTGCTACTGATCAACTTATTAGAATATCTTCCGAGGGTCAAGTACATAGATATCGATAAACACGGATTTTTTTATCAGTTCGAATACATTCATAGATATTTAGTAGTAATAAATTAATACATATATTGTATGCGCCGAGGAGCAACGGTACTAGTCAAATTCCACTCTGTATGAAGCTCGAGAGCAATCTACAAATTCCTGATAACATACATAATCCAATGCTACATTTCCAATAATACTTTTCGTTGCAATATGACATTGCAATATTGTTTTCGCAGTGAAATGTGCAATGTTTTCCAGTCCGAGCCGATGCTGTGCGTCGCGCTGTCCCTCACGGACGCTGTGGCCACTATGTGAATTGCTTTTCGTGACGATAAATATTTTAGCCCGATTGGTGGCCGGTTACCAATTAATTGTGGCTTAAATTTTGCTCAAATGATTTACGGGTACAACCAGCATTTTTTATTTAGGCGTCATTTCATACGTATAATGAAGTTATTTTAGAGAACCAACCGTCTTTAAAGCCTACTGATTTTAATAATTACCTTTTCAAATATGACAGTATTATAGTATCTCGTTGTTTCTCATTTAAAGTTTTGTAAGTTTACTATATATACATACATATATAGTAAAATAGGTTAACTAAAAAGCTCGATTGTTTTATTCATTTCGAACGATGCTTATATTGCATATAGATTTTTATACAAAACTGTTCTTACGTTGAATTTCAATAACGTTATCATTTATGATTTCGTATTCCAGCTGAGTATACCGCCGCCAGCATTAAAGTATTGATTTATGATATTACGCTTATTAATGGGACTTTTCGAATGAGGGAACATTTTATTTATTGAATTCAATGAAGAGGTAAGACGTGATCGTTTTACATGTTATATTCATTTAATAATTATAATTATGTATATTCGATAGAACGATTCGTTTCTGCATTAGCCCCACCACAGGATGTATCACTCCAGCTCACTAGCATGGCTCGCAATGCTGTTCCGGTTTACAAGCTATGGTAAACAAGCTTTGATGAAATACATGAAATAAAGTTTACTACCAAACGATTTCAATTCGGGCAATTGTTTCTCGTTTTTTCTTTGGTTTTCTCAAATTGTAATATAAATACAGGCTGAGATTACTTTGAAGTAAATGATGTCGGTAGTCGGTACATTCGTACCTACATGGAGAGCCTTTCTTAATGTGTAAAAACAATAAACAAACAAGTTATACAGTGTACCTTATTTATATTTACCTTATTTATCGACTCTTTGTTATAAATTTTGCAATCAATCGTTTTATATCAGATTGTGTAAAAAGGTTAATATCATCTTGACGGGTAATAACATAAACAGGAATATAGCTGGTCGGCAAATACGGAGCTGAACCTTTCCGTCTGTGTAATAACTGGTAGCGGGAAGGAGTTTTTCCCGTTTATTGGGTCGTTAGGATATAATTTCATCTCGTGTTTATGACGCCATAAAAAGTTTGCAGCGCGGATACAATCACTGTCTTGGGATCAGACTTTTTTAAGACATCAATACAGATGTCAAACTATTGTTTGTATTTAGCACGATGTTGATTCTCAAGTTGAAACTTCAGTACAACCTACTCTTTCAATTCGGAAGGGTCAAATTACAAAATTTTAAATAAAATCTACTCCTCAGTAACTCACATTATATTTATGTTATTAACTATTGTATGTAATTTTTATTTCTATTTTATCTTTACACAGCCAATTTGCAAAATACTTTAGGTACTTCATTAAGAATTGTTATAATATTAAATGACAGTTATTATTAGACGCAAATTGAATTTGGAATATAAAACTCTTGTGAAATTCAGATTGGTGGGTCTGTATAAATTAATTTCGTTCAAACCCGTTTATTAATATTCAGAGCACTCTCAAAGTCTGTTTTAACTGGTACCGGAAATACACGAATATATTAATTTTAGAGTTAGCACAATTTTATGTTCGGTCGATACTATAATATATGAACTAGTTCGTTAAAATTTCTGTGTTAGGCTTTTAACAATATGAAATTCGATTCACAAATTTGTAGTGTAATGAAGTATAATAATTAATTAACGTCGTTTACATATAATCGTCTGTTTTAGTTTTTAACATATTTTGTATTATGGTAGAGATTTTTTATAAAAGTTTATTGAAGAGCAATGGTAAAGAATTGTGGTTAATCGGTATCAGAATAGCAACATTGCATCGAAGATAATCGCAGTGGTTTACGGGTTTATACCTCTACTTTTTTTTACCATATAGTAATCAAACCAATGAAATCTTGCAAAATTATCAGTTTAAGGACACGTTACGTTGGATAAGATAATTTGCTCACTTGTTCTGCCTGAGCTTAGTCTTAGCTCACAAAAAATGTTACGAGGATCCGTTTCCATTTGTTGAGCAGCAGGTGTCCTTAGCGATCCCATCGTCAGCGGATTAGTCCATTGTCCGAATATAAATCTGCAACGAGAGGACTAGAGCGCTTATTTCGTTCTTATAAGAAACGTGACAAATACTACGGTGCTAGTGCCATTGTACACGCCTGTCCATTACAATACAGATTCTATGGCACATCTGTTATTCTTGTTGTATTAACGCTGGCAGTCGACGTGATGTAATTACGATCAGCGATCTAAGCTTGTAATTCGCGGCATTATTAAGTTAGTGTTGGCAGATGTCGTTAGTAAATTATGTTTATCCGACAGGACCCAGCTGGTGGCGGGCGTCACTTAATCCCCTCACACGGTGTTGCTAACTTAAGAACACGCGTCATACAAAACATGACATGACAAGCGTTTAACGTTTACGCTGTCCGTCACACGAGCAAGCATGTACTTTTTTCTTAAACGTCTGCTCGTTCCGTAACTTCCCGTACTTTAAGATGTACCAAATAGAGCATGACTGTTGCTGTGATATTTTCTGATAAAGGATATCGTATAAGAATTTAACTTTTTATTTTTCCCATAAGTTACCAATTGCCAAAATTACATGGCATAAATTCTATGTGACAGTTATTGAACGAAAATCCTAAATAAATAAACGTAATTTATTCCTACATTTGATGTTTGCTTCCATTTACGGTATTTGATTGATGGAATAATAAGCAATTAAATACAAAATTGAATGTGCTTCGTTAAAGTAATCGGCGTTGTTTTAAAGAATGGTTATATTTTTTTTATACATACTAATATTTTAATAATAAAAGTCTTTATTCATATACCACATAAAAACGAAGGAAAAATTGATAGAAATATTTAGCTATCATGGGTCCTTGTACTATAACTTTATAAATGGGGCTAAAAGTGGACGATTTTGCAAAGGAAAACTCAAGATAGGGAAAGGATAGGGCTCAGGTAAGGCTCGGACCGGGAGCGCGTGCGCTGTTCTTGTGTGCCCTTGAAGAAACTTTAGTTTCATCCCATTATTAAATAAATACATTCTTACTATTATAATTTTACGAATATTTTTGAGGAGTTGTACAGAATATATAGTTATGGCCCATTACAGCATTCTACTACATAGAACGCCAAATTTTTGCCACACAGGCACAGCAAATGCTGATCCGAGTTGCTAGTAATTTTCTGTTAGCAGCTTGTACAAAGTTTTAACGCAGAGCTACCGTTTTAAAAACATATTTCAAATGAACGCAAATCGCAGAGACTAAAGCAGCTCTAATATAAGGGGATACCCGTGGGTTATAGAGGAATGAGAATTGAAAAAAAAACATCTGGATCTCCTTGTGATACCGATCTTGTATTGTAATTTGTAAACAATAAAGTGGGAACAGCACTTTTATTTTGCAATAAGGAATGTTTCTATAAAACCTACTTAATAGTATTTTTTTCTTAATAATGTAGCCATATATATCGAAATATCGACGGGCTGTTTTAGTGTACCGAGCAAACTTAATACTACCACAACCTCAACTTTGATACCGTAGTTATTATTATAAACAAGAAAACTTGAACGCTAATTAAAGCGTGGAAAAACTGCAATAAAGTGGAAACGGGACCTTAATCACCGCTTGTATTATAAACTTAACTAACATTCGCCTAAGAAAGATATTGTTATAGCAATAATATATTAGTTCAAAGCTTGTATATACATATAAGCAAGTTAGATAAGGTAGACGTCGAAACATGTTACGGTGAGTAACATGTTTCGACATGTTGCGGTGCGTAAATGTACGATTGTTATAATTGACTTTAGCAAAGTTTGTTAATAATGCATTGTGATAACGTAGGCAATTCTGATACATTATTAACGTTACAATTTTAAACTATGTCCATATTTAGTTTTATATAAATAAGAAAATTATGCATATAAATAGTCGACGTATAAAAATATAATTTCACAGCAAGCAGTTATTTTGTTAATTGGTAAACATAAAACTGGAATTTTCTCATCAGCGTGTTATTAAAAATATAAATAAAAGTATATTATTTATAATAGTAAAAAGTAAAGTAATAACTATTATTAAAATCTCACGTTAGCTACCTAACTATAAGCATATTTTTATGTTTAATTATATTTTATAATGGAATGGAACGAAATATATGAACGGAAAACTAACACGTACTTGTTGCCTACATGAAGACCTCGTTCAGCATTTACTTTAACAATATTATACTATTCATTCTGATGTTCAGAAAATTGGGTACTAGGAATTTATAAATAAAGCCGAGCTTTATCACGAGGCGGTAACTGCCTAGATTAATGCGCGCCTAATGAATCAGCTCGGTGACAAATCAGAACGCGATAATGGATACCGCTTTGTGCGTTCTTCTTCATTGTGTGGTTCTGTACAAAGCTGACCTAAATTAATAGGTACTCGCATATTTAAAAAAAATGTTTTGTGTATTTAGACACAATTTATAACCAAAATTATTTTTTAAAATAAATACCTCCGTTTCTATCATGAATACTGGGTTAATAATTTCAAATGTTGTTATAAAACAATTTATTAAGTGACTTTTAGCTTTTGTATGTATTCAGATGTATATTTTCTGTACATCGGTCAATATTAGCCCCCATATCTTTAGCGTCATACAAGTGAAAATTTGATTAAAAAATACATACAAATAATTTCATTAAATACATTAGGATTCTGTATTTTAATTTTCAAATACGAAATACACTTTCTGTTTTACACACCATATCTTAGTCATTATTTAAGCCAACAACATTTAGTGTTCGTTTATGAGTTGTAGAATATAAAAATGGATTCCGTGATTTGATGAAAAACATTACCACTGTCATTACAATGTCACGAGTCGATGCTGTGACGCAAAGCACCGCTGCGCTATGTCACCGTCTCATCACACAATGCATTTGCTTATATCCATTTATTAGAGTATATTGTTGTACTCTATGTTGTTTGAAATGCATGCGACATTAGCGCAATGCGTGCATGCAACATTAGGTGTTTTGTTTCCAAAGTGAAAACGATTGAACATAATGAATGGGATATTACCACAGTGTAAAACTTTACCAACATTTATATATGATATTACTTTATTTTTCTATTCTGTGGATATGTATATAGGAATTGTGAAATTATGTGAAATTATGTATTATGAAGTTTTTAATTCTGACCATTCCCCATTCGTAGGCTAACGTTTGATGAGCGATCGTCTTAAGTAGAAATCACCTGCGTGAGGTTAATTAAACGTGAATAACGGTTGATATAAGGAAATACATTTCATTCAAGTTAGAAAGATCCATCTGTTTTTATTGAACTTGCTGAAACAAAAAAATCTCGAATCCATTTGTATATATTCAAACACAAACGTGAATAAGAAAAATATATATGTTAAAGTATGCCAATGTATCTCGATAACATAAAAATAAAAACGTTTCTGATGAATAGAAAAAACAGTGTTCTTACCGTTATTTTTAGTGCAGATAAAAATACAGTTTCGCATGAAGTAATCCGCCATATATGTTGGTATATGATTATGCGCAGTTTGGATTTATGGACATTTTATAGAGTCGGAGACGAGACATTCAAACTTTGGGTACGGGGTGGCACCTGACAACAAATGTTCATTTGTAATCGGTGCCAGGAGAATTTTGGTATTTGAAGATACATATTAGATTTGAAAAAAATATCCTACTTATCAAGCCTTATAAATGTAGCAAATAAAAATCACTCGCCTCTTTTGTACTATATTATCGTAATACAATCACGGAAAATACGACTAACAAAATAATACAAATCCGGAAAATATGACTAACAAAACTCATTTAGAGCGTGGTGAGCAAAATAATAAAAAACATCGTGTAAAGATAAACGTATTTTTAATCATCATTTTTGTTAATTGTTAATACCAACAATCACCGAGGGCCGCGCTGTGGCGAGTAGATGTGACCGAGATAAGGCACAGAGGGTTGTTTTTGAGTATCAGGTTTAATTTACTCAGAATAATTTGTTGCTTTAGCAGCTGCAATGCGCGGGAAAAGCGAAAGAAAATAAACAAAGTATCCGCCTATTATTTTATAAAAGCCTTCTCTGACGAGGGCTCAATGTTTCGGCATCGGAATGGAGTGGGATATAAAAACTAAATTAAATGCTAATTGGAAGATTCAGTGCGCGGCGAGCGGATCACTCTGAAGGTATTGAAATTTCAATCTATTTACAAGCAGACCCAGTTTCTGTTTTAGAGTTACATAATATTTTCAACAGTCTCTTAAATCTCGTTTCGTCATATAAGTAAAAATAATTCTTCAATTGTTCTTGGATGTATTAATTATAAATTTTAAATTACAGTTAATGTCGTTAATATTTTATTTGGATTTCTGTGGTTAATTTATGTTATCACGACTTGTTTAGTGTCTATTTAAAAACAATATTATATCGAATTATAATAGGCTAGGTACTCGTAAGTTTAAAGCGCAGTAGGTAATAAGGCTATACCTATTTTCTCCAATAGGTCTTACAAAAACGACTAGACAATTTCAAGTAGGTGAATTCTTGAGTCATTTGTATAGTTAATGTCTTAATTAAATAACTACCTAATTATATAATGTTTCTATCATACATTAAATGCCTTAATTATTAAATTGAGTAAGTGAGTTATCAGAATAATGCATTTTTACTTTAAATTTAAGCTCTTTATGTGTAAACATAAATGTAATTTCATATAAACATTTTAGTATGATAATATAATTAGAACGTATAGAATTCAAAATACTTAGTGGAATTTCATAATATTAGCCAGTAAAGTTGCTTGAGCGGAGTTCAGCGGCGTGTCACGTGCACCATTCCGTACGTGTTTGAAAATATAACCCAATATACAGTTTAAATTAAGAAAAATTTTCGTGACCAGGATTAATTTTGAAATAAAAATTATTTCGTTAAAAATTTGTACGAATCCTTAAATTCTATATTTAAATTTAGATTCTAACACCAATGTATTGTATTGTTAAATATTAAAAGTTCAGTAACTTTGCATTCATAAATAACTACATTGTACAACTTCCCATGAAACATATTTTATTTGATATTATATTGATTTAAGTCAACTTAGGATGTTGAAGAAATTGGAGCTCAGTAGAAATATCAAATGACTATCAATTAAGAGTAAACGTGAGACGACATTGAAATAGAAATGGGTACTCATACATCTCACATTTTGATAGGTTCGCATACATTCGCTGTGAACCGTATCCTAATATTCAAAGTAACATCACAGTCTGCTTAAACTGCTAGCGGCAATACTTGAATTTATTATAATTAAAAACGGCTCCTTCCACGTGTCTATTTGTACATAAGTACATACGTTCTATTTTGAGAAAGGGCATAATGCGATGTAAAGGAAACTAGTTTGCTGCTAATACAGCATTATTCATATTGTATTGATTCAGTCTGTGAAATTTGCTATAGAAATACCTTAAACAAAAGAGGTTTCTAGTTAGTCGAAGTTTCTAGGTAGTCCTAACAACGCACCGTTGACCGACTTTAGATGAAAGTTGTCTCCTGGTCGATATTAGATTTAGATGTTTATGGGGTGCAGTGACCCCTTGTATACGGATTATACAACATTAAATAATAGCCTGTTATATTTTTCAGACGGTTGATATAATGTGAGAACATAAAAAGAGACTTGATATATCACTATAAAAGTTTCGGTTAAGAGCATGCAATCCTATCATTAGTTAGTTCTAAGAATTCCATTTCTGAACGAAGAAGACGAAACAATATTGATATTGGATAATGGAAAAATGGCGTGCTGCCGACGAATTACTGCCGAGGAAAATTGCTATTTCCTTGCTATTTTCAATCTGGAGCTTCATACTCTACATATGCCGGCAGTTTTACTATTGTCTGATAAGTGTGTTAGCGGTTCTTATGTTAAGACTTAGAATAAATGTACATTAAAGTTTAAGTGTTCTACTATTAAATGTATGTTGTAAAGGGTTGTAATATTTTCAAATGACGTATAGCTTCATTATATAGAACGCTACATTAGCTATGAAACACTAGCTACTACGATACGACTGAGTGAATGAAGTCTTCCACATCCTAAAGAAGAACGCACACTCATATCTTAAAAAAGGTCTTATAAAATCAACTACTTCAAATGAATATTCAATTCTCAATGCATTCGATAGTAACATAAATAGTAACATTCCACTTAAGCATATAATTTTGCTATATAAATACGTACTGTCAGGTTTGCAAGGACAGAGATATTTGGCACTCGGTGCTTTCTGCCTACCCCGTTAGGGACCTGGCGTGACGGTAT
>DWDX01001708.1:0-17521 GCA_018245675.1 Agara michaeli | reverse complement strand
GGAATAAATAAAATGTTTAATGTTAATAAAGTGAGAATATACTGAAATTTTAAGTATATACCAAATTACATGTCAATAAAGAATTCACGGAAATCTCATGCATTCCCAGAAAAACCCCTTATAGAAATAATGTATAGGGATAAATATTTGCCATTTAATAAACTAAACAGACATTATAATTTTTATATTGGACATAAAGCGATTATGACTATTCATTTTAAAAAGATCTATTTATTACATAATATGAGTATATCAAGAGATATTTAATAAACAAATGTACTTTCCTGTGGTTCCTACTCTTGTACTGATTATTTTGTCTTGTGACTGCTTAAGTTTATATATATTTATTAGATAATTATTATTAAAGTAAATATTAGACATATTTATTAATGTCAGAACTACTAGAAAATGTATATCGAGCTATAAATGCAATTACAGAAATAAAAACTAATAGTGGTGTGATATGAAAGGCATGGAAACGACATTTGGACATGAGAGCGGCATTTTCATTTCCGTGTTCCACCGCACTCAGCGGAGATTATACACGTAATAAAATATATTACAAGTAGAAAAATCGTACTGAGAGGCGTAAGTTGGAATGTGGGATCGTTAAGCTTCGGCTACATTTTACTTCCCACGACTGTGCACTTGTTTTCCCAGATATTTGATGATAACTGTTGTATATTTGTCAACGGTCCTCCTAATGAATTATAAGCGAGGTATACGGACTAACACGTCTCTTAGGAGTTATTAATATTATAAATCCAGTTCTTCTACTTATTTATAACAAGTGATATAATCTGGGTGCTTTTGCCTTTAGCGAGGAGCACACGTCGTTTATGCCAGCAAAGACGTCTATGAAACGATCGGAAGCGTGTGGCAAGCATGCGGGCGAGACCCGCATGCGGGGCAAACCCGTATGACAGCGAAAAGGCCGTTAAACAATTTCTTCCTTTGCCATTCATCTTAAAGGCAATCGTTTGATATTAACATCGAGATCGATTTCCTCGATCCCCATAAATATACGTTAAATTAAAGTCAATATTATTAAAATACGATGAAGCTTACGCTAAAATAAATCGCCTCCAGCTTCTTGTTAGTTGAATATATGTTCGGGTAGCGATGAAATTTATTATAAGCAGGCGGAGTTAGTACCCATTTTCTATTAAACATTAATAACGCAAACACTTTCTGTAATTAAGCGAGCCTGCTGCCCAGCTTTAATTCGTTGTTGGTAGTTACCAAGAATACAATTAACAAAATTAAACAACATATTTAAACAGTACTCAAAATTAAACAGTAAGTCAAGAACTACATAGTTACACGTTGATATTTGGTAGATTAGATACAATTAACACTAGTATTTTTTTTTTGGATAATTTACCTACATTTAATAGGAATGTATTAGATGTATTTTAACAAGGCATAAATTTCCATAGAACTTATTCAGCTAAAATTACGTTCGGTGGTGTGTTTTAAAAGATCAAAGTATGTGTATATTTTCATAAGTATTACTTTCTATATATAAGTGTATACTTTCATCAGATCATTCTGACTACTCTAAGTTCGGTCTTAACTTTACCTGGCTTTGTAGAGCTTTACTAACGAACAGTGACTCAAAGTTCAAGAGTATTTACTCTTTCACCCCATTTATTTTTACGAGCTTGTGTTCCACAATCGGATTAATGCGGGGTTCCCTATACTAAACTATAGGTATACAATCTCACATATCTCGACGACGCGCCGCGCTGGCTGGCCGATGACGCCATATGTCCCGTGTGACGTACAAACTTAATTGTCGTTGCTTGAATGTAAGCGACTATGTTAATTCGTCTTTGATTTTTATTATCACTATTGAAAAGCACGTAATGTTTTATACTCCCATTTGAGTTTTTTCTAAGTTGATTAATTCACAAAGAATGAACAAATTCTGCTATTGAACACTCATAGACCTGACGCTTTACAAGACGCTGTTTTAGTCTTCGAGGTAATTTTTTTATGCTCCATCTTATTAAGCGATCTACTTGTAGAAAAATCTTCTTTTACCTTCATTGTCATTTCCCTACCATGTTCCTGGCTGACTTACGCTGGCGCAAAGTACGCAATTTTTTTTTTAAATAGACGCAGTCCTAAAGAATTCCCGAGAGCGTTATTGTCTGTCAAGATCGTAAACTCTTCAGTTTATGGAACCTTATTTTTTAAGATATTACAAAATCTCGCTAATAAAATAGGACGATGAGCATGCTAATAGTAAGCACATAACTACAGTGAGCAATGAGCATGTTGTCTGAAACTCTTAGTAATATACTACGGATGTAATACTTTATTATATTACTTGCAATCTCAATGATTGTGTGAATAACATTGACAGTCATATTTTTGAAATCCTCAATGGATACTGAAAAAGCAATAACACCCATTATACACGAAAACATTTCTGTCATAACGTTCTCACTCATTTATATTCGGATTCAGTGCATTTACATTCATTCCCTGAATATGTAAAGATAAATATTCGTCCAGACGTAGCTGTATACTTCAATGAACGGAAAATTCCGCACTTAATTTTATTCCATATTACTATACTGGAAAGGTGGTTTTGATTATTTTTTAAATTCATCTCTTTGTATGCAACGGGAGTCGATTATTTTTTGTTACGTAAAATAAACTTGCGTTTGGCTACGAGCACACTTGATGGCAAGGGAGGTGCAGTCTAGTATTAAAAATTGCTTATTCAATCTTGTTTTGAATAATCTCAAGTTATACGTATCTGGAAATCAGAGACCGACAAGGAACTCCGTTCCTTGGCTGTGTGCGTCTCAAACGATTGGGCCAGACGCTTCGTCCTGTTCCGAGGAGTCTCAACTATGTATCAATGATAGCATGTGGTACGTCTTGACGTCCGATGATTGTATAAATGACCCACCTTTATAGATTTTTTTTCTTTTTATTATAATGAGAATGTACGCTAACGTTAAATGAATATAGCCTTCTTAATTCACATTTGAATATTTTCGTCCAATTTCTATTATGACTAGGTACTTAGTTATAATTACTTACTGTATACTTCATTCTTTTAGAACTGAAACTTGGAATTTATTTGCCAACCTAAAAAAATTAACGCCAAAATATAAAGTAATAATAATTACGTATACTTAAGTATATGGAACATTTTATGCCGAACAGAACTGACCTCAACGTTTGAGTACTAATCTATGTATAGAATCATCATTATTCCCAGACGTATTGCATAGCTATTTTCTGAAGCACTATCCAATTCTCGTACGGTTCCAGAAGCGTATTGTATTGGCTCTTTATTATAAAATACCACCCGCGCTATAGTTAAGACGGCTCTTATATTGAAAGTAAAGACGTTGTATGGTCGAGATGAAAGTTTCGTGGCATTTCATTTCATTTCAAATCTACTAGAAGCAGCGATAGAAAACGCCTTTCCACTTCTCAATCTTTCACGAATCGGGACATAGGAAAGCCGTGTACTCCGAGTTTTAGCGGTTCATGGAAGAAAGGATGAAGCGAAGCGCTTTGTTCGGATGAGATGTTTGCAATCTAAAAGTAGGGGCTGGCCATTTAGCTTGTTGGGGAGCGGCCCCTACCGACAACTTTTGTCCTTTTTATATCTTATGAGACGATTACTTTACGGGAAGCAAATTTCTTAACAAATTGTCGACAAAAATTACTTTTTACTCAAATGACAAAAGTTTTTTGATAATCGTATAACGGTTATATATAAGACCTAATCATTGGATAGTTTAAACCGTGACCTTTGTCAATCCATTATAATATTATTAATGCGAAAGTGTGTTGGTTTCTCTTTGTTTAACGTCTAAACGAAGCAATAAATCGATATGAATGTTGGTATGGAGACAGATTGAAGGGCTTAAGAGTGAGATAGGCTCCTTTTTTTGCGAAAAATATGTCTTTCTACGGGAAACATGTTTAAATCAATTAAACGCTGTAGATGTCGTTATTGATGCAATAACGGTATGACGTGTGAATAAAATAAATTCTATCACCGCGCGGTCACAAAAATGTCCATTGATGTTTGAATTAGAATACAATTTCCAATATGCAGATGTTGTCTCAGCTAATATTTAAAAACAGCAAAAATTTAACATGTCCATCTTATTCGGAGACCAATAAAACTCTACATATTTTTTACCTATAATGTTAATCAATTATGTGACAAATTAGAGAAGAACTTATTAAAAACTCTTGTTTCAGATGTTGAAATCGTGTAGACAGCTGACGATGGTGGTAAGAACAGCCGGTGCGTTAGTGGGGAGAGCTTCGTGTTCATGGATGGACAGGTACGGGCGGCCAGCGTCGCCGCCGCCGGCCCGCCCGCCGCGCTCGGCTAGCAAGGACCGCTCCGTTCGCAGGGTAATGTTATATGTAGTTATAATTAGTTTATATGATTAGATATAAGTACACTTACCAGATTTTATGTACAACAAAGCCTATATCTGCTACGAGTGTAGTTCACTTATGATGATCATTACTACATTAGTAATTAGAACTTTGAAATGAATGTTACCAACTAAATACATATATTATATAAGATTCATTTGTAAAGAGTACCGAAGGAACAGACAGCATTCGGAAATGGCTGTTTCCATCCGTGGACAGCTGTCACCATACTCGAATAGAACCGTTGAAATTTCACCGCTAGTGTCACTTTGTGATAATAGGAATGTTATTCATTAGTAGCAGGACTTCTAGAATAGAATTGTTAGTTACATTAATCTAATTTATAAAGAAAATACATACATACATATATTGCGTACATTTCCTGGTCGTTTGAGGACAGATCAGTTTAGTTAGTCACTCATTGGCCATCTTCTAAACCACATCTATATTAATATTATAAAGCTGAAGAGTTTGTTTGTTTGAACCCGCTAATCTCAGGAACTACTGGTTGGAATTGAAAAAATATTTTTGTGTTGAATAGACCATTTATCGAGGAAGGCTTTAGGCTATATAAGATCACGCTGCAACTATTAGGAGCGAAGAAATAATGGAAAATGTGAAAAAAACGAGGAAAATTATTCATCCTTAAGAGCTTCCGTTGCGTGCCCTGCGAAAACGGTTCAAGATACCGAAAAATATATGTATGAATCATTTATATGGCAGAACAACGTTTGCCGATTCAGCTAGTGTTGTATATATTTTACTATCGTTTCAAAAAGGAGTATACTACATACCTGTATCGTAATTTAAAATGTCTTGGAATAAATTTATTCGTAACGCCTATCGTCTGTTAAACAAATTGACGTGACATCATTTTCCATTCGTTATAACATTAAAAATGGAAGAATATGTCTGTAGTAGGTGTAAGCTGGGTAAAGTTATCCAAAGCTAATCTAATGTCTATTGTTTGTATTCTTTCAAAACCTTAAATTCACAAATGTTCTCTTTTAACTTTCGAGGTACTTTATATGACCGTAGTATAGTTACATGAAAAACAAATAAAATACAGTTTCATATTTCAAATAGCTGCGTGAATGGTTACTGCCTTAATAATTTACTACATTTTTAAATATGCGTCTCACTTACCGCAAGAACAATTGGTTAATAAATATATTTATTAACGGAATTTTCGTAAATTAGGTGCAAAGAAGGTCCGCTCGCTGCCTCAGTAATTTATGTCACCATAAAACGTCCATTTGCTTCATAAACTGTCGGAAATACTCCGGCGTAGAAATAGGGTGGTTCGGTAATCGTTGTATGCTAATCGGCCTCAGGCGGCGACTAAATTTTGTCGTTAGTGGTTGTAATGCCGTTGAGCATATCCACTTTGCGTACATATTGTGATACACGATTATATCACAGCAGTTTTTTCTAACGTAATTAGTCTAAATAAATATTTTTGTTACATGTTTTAGCAATAACGCTGAATGCCATAAATTATCTTTGTCTCATAACTATAATGACATACAACATGAGATATCGTGTAGCATAAAGCGTGGGTATCAGTTAAAGAAGCATATTTTCATACAATAGAAAGGCTCCGTTTATTTACAACCTATCTATAACAGATGTTAGTTATGGTCTGATATAGGTGATTTTAATGTATGTACATGAAATTTAACATTTTTTCTAACTTCAAATGTGCTGTTCAGGTGGATTTATGCATCGAACCGGGGCAATCGCTGGGACTGATGATAAGGGGCGGACTGGAATACAGCCTTGGGATTTATATCACGGGGGTCGATAAGGACTCCGTAGCGGACCGAGCCGGCTTAATGGTAAGATAACATAAACAATGTTGTTTTAAAAATATTAATTTAAATAAAAATGTTAAGCGTGTGCTTTATATCGAATAACAAACAATAGTTTTGTACAATTCGAAAAATTATCGGAATCAAGCAGCTTTTTGAAATTTTATATTCGAACGACCAACATTTTTGAAGATGTTGATTGCTGGAATATGGTAAAAAAATTCCTCAATTGTAATTTACGCCTGTTAGCGAGGGATATTGGGGATGCAGAGAACGTTTCATTCGGAAAGTGCGAATAATCCGGAGGATACTCATCGTTATATTAAAGCTAATATTATCGTTTTTTTTTTACAAAGTATTCTGTAAGCAATATCATATCTGGGTGTAGGCGGTTGCTTTGACCGCCAAGTTTTTTGAGTGCTGTTCTGGGGAACTATAAAATATTTTTAAATGATCCTTCTTGGACCAAATTATGCCCGAAAGCTATAAATCGCGGTGTATGCAGGTCTACAGTGCCAAGAAGTGTGTTGAATTTTCACTTCGCTGCCAAGTATCGTTACGGCTTATACAACTTTTAAGTTTAAGTGGGTACAATTGCTCCAATATGAATGTTACCCTGTTCCGTATTATACTGGTTTGCCGAGCAAATATCATACAAAAGTGGCGAATATATAACGGTTGATTGGTTAAAAATACTTAATAATATGTTTGTGAACTACATGTGTTATAAGTGTCTTTGAATAGTCTATGTATGAAGTTTTAGAGCTCAAAAGGACATATTGTATTTATGAATAGTCCTTTATACTTATTTTATTAATATGTGTATATATGTACAAAAGGACGTTATAATAAAGGCTCAAACTTTGACCTAGATTGTTTGTTGACGGAAAATACTCTACTATATAAAAAACTTTTGATTTATATTCAAGTTACGACCTTTATTATGTTAACTTATCAACGAGTAAATGACTATAAATGTGTGGGATTGTATAATAATAGTTATATGACAAGACATTTTAATTATATTGATAATTTGAATTAGCCTTCGTATGAAACATACAAGAGTTAAATGCTAATTCCAACTACGTATGAAAACTCTTTTTAGCCGACTGTGTTCAAATAACGTGCTCAATGGTTTTCATTACGCGATAGGGGCGTTAAGAACGCTTTGTTATGCTAACTCTCTAATGTGCTTTTGATTACTCCGGTTATAATACCTTGGATACGTTTCACAAAATAAAATCATGTGTAATACACCTACTAATCCACAGTGTTATAGGACGACGACTAAACGTTTTCTGTTGAAGGGAGATTTGTCCGAAAACTAAATACCTTAGCTAATTGATTTTTGCGAGCTGAAGCTTCTAATCAGACCAGTTAGCACTTTGAGCGAACAGAGATTTACTTTGGCATTTCGTAGTAGGTGTTCCAGATTTCCGATACGAATGGTATTTGGGTAACTATGCTAAAGATAAATTATTGCCTCTGTCACGTTTGACTTGGCAACTTGTATTATGCGTTTGTGTTGGTCGGTTAATTAATAGTTAAATAAATAACAATTTATACGGGTGTCCTACCCGTCCAGCAATAAGTGTTTAGCCAACTAAGCGCTCCATAATTAGATAGAATCTAGTAAGCTGCATCGATGACTAATAATGATGTGAAATTTCTATGAGTTCTTATCATTCGTTCAATATAATAATTTTAATGCGCGGATAAAATACAATACAGAATCAGATTTTTCTTTTATCCTGGAATAAAACTGGGTCAACAGAAGGTCACCGACGACATCGACAAGCTTTATATTGTTTCCATTCGCGTTCAATGTTATCATGGCGGTAATAAACGTCTGTCGTTAATATTAAAAGGATGCGTTGTTTTGATGCATATCTTATGAATTTGTAGCTGGCTTTTTTGTTTTCAGAAAAAAAAACATTTTTTTACTGAACATAAATGGAAATCGAATTAATAGGTTTCGAATGTACAAACACTGATGTTAATATACTGTTTGTGTAGTTGATGGCATGCGCGTTGCTGGAACTTTGCAAATGACTTCAACGGAAACACACGACAGTGGAGTTTCTCTAAAGTTTACGTTACGACTTCTGCAAACTGTTTGTGTACTTAATGCTCCCCTTTGAATTGGGGGTATGATGTTAAAGTTTTCGGTTTCCAATTAATCGAGTCTTGACTAAAGTCAATAAATTATTTTCATTTTATTAAATTTCAATTTTGCTACATGGTCGTAGTTTTATGAATAGGGAATAAAAGTCGTTTTACTGGAAAATATATTTCGTGAATTAATGCTTCATATTCTTAGAGAAAAAAAGTCGAAGAACTGTGTGGCACGTGAGTCATCGTGCTGGACTGCCATTTCCATTCTCTAAAGGGTCTACTAACTTAAGTAAGTCCTTTGTTCCGGGTATGTTTTGCAGAGGTATAGACGCTGCTGTCGGTGTATATTTAAATTCATGTATTCTATAACTAACTATTATAATCATGAAAACATCTGTTTCATAAAAAAAAACAATTTGTCTGTTAGTTGGAATATATATTTAGATCCATATTCAAAGCTGTACGAATCTGGAACACTTTTAATACAGAAAATGTATGTATCTTTCTTGTTTTATATCGTTGTACGTGCTCTGTATCTTGATAAAGTTCATCATGTTAATAACCTCTTCAAGGTCTTACATTATAAGTTTATGAACGAATCAGTCTCGTAGCAGCAGGTCATTGTTCTCAACTACGCCTTAGCGAGCCGGTATATTTTTAGCGTACGTAGCTAACCATAATTCACGTGCTATTCAATGTATTAACTCTGTTTATGTATTTGTAATTAATCTCGTCGAGTTTTATTTACTTGTAATAGCAACTTAGTTACTTATGTATATTAATTCAGTTTGTTTTTTATTCTCTATTGAAGCAAGCGATTACATTTCTTTTCGATTTTATTGTCAAATATTCTTTCATTTTCTTTCTCACTGGTTAAGGGGTTGATTTAGAAATATACCCGTCCACTTCTTTCTCAAGTATCGAGCAACAAATTTAAACAAACTCTTAGTCCTAACGAATTTAAACAAAGTCAGCTTAGTAAAAGTATTGGCGTGAGACGCGAGTAACCAAAAGATAAAGTTACTTAGCATTTTTTATATTAATTAATTAATTAGTGGACATTCCACCAATTTGGGGCTTGAAATAGTGTTTGTAATAAAAATCATTCAAGAAATACGAGCGTCTTCTTTCTAACTGATGATTTACGAATGAAAATGTCGGGTCGAATTTTTCCTTTGGTCTACTAACTCCAGAATAGTTTTTGTAACAATTAATAGAGATTTAAAATCCACGCTGAGTATTTCATGGCGTCGACAATTTACCCGCATATTCAGAAAAAAAAGATTTCCTTCACAATACATTGATTGAACTTTTGGGTAATTTTACTCACTGTCTCGATATAGTGCAGCTTAACTTAATTATAAATGGTAAAACATCAACTGAAACGCAAAGGCCGTCCTCATAACCAGAAAAAGTGGCGACATTTGATTGATTCTTAGTTACTCGTAAAAATAAAATGATTGTCTTAGGTTGGTGATCAAATCCTGGAAGTTAACGGCCAGTCATTCGTGGATGTAACTCACGACGAGGCGGTGGCTCAGCTCAAGTACCACAAGCGCATGTCTCTGCTAGTGAGGGACGTGGGCAAGGTGCCCCACGCGTGCACGGCTTATGGAGAGCGTGATGCCGCACCGAGGTATGTAATATGCTCTGAGAGGTATGTGTATGCTATACAGGATGAATGATTCAAAATCAAGGAGAAGTCGAGAATGTTCCAGAATTTTCTTTAAGATAAACTGATCAATTCCATTTAGTGTAATTATTTAGTAGTCGGAAGCGATAAACGTTACGAGCGTCATATATCATAAAGACTGCATAATTGTAATTACAATGACTTTGAGGAAAATATAGTTATTCCCTTATGATACCAACGACAAAATAAGACTACTACTATTTATATGTTTTTTTTTGTAAATACAGAATGTACTATTACTTTGGCATGTGCAACAATAACATATTCATTCATTCATTCAAACCGCCATTTCATCAAGTGTGTGGCTTGTTGACGAAACTAGTGTTACGGTATTAGTTACGATTGTTGACTAGTTTCTGGGAGATTTTTAAGTAGATTTATACATTCCTTCGGCTTCCCATGTCATATAAATGTCCTCACGTGAGTTTGGTTTGTCTATAAAAATCCTATTTTATGAAGCCAGAATAGTATCAAGAGTGCTAACATTAAATTATGGAGGCAACGGAACCGTCAGGGAAATTTATTCCATTGTGCTCTTTGTAATTCAAATTGCCTTTTCTATAGACGTATAGACGGTATTTTACGTAAAGGCGAATATAAACGGCCAATTTGCGTGAAGTATCACTACTTCCCTCGCAAAATTATTCAATTCGCCTAGCTTTTAATGCGTTGCATATCAGTCTTTAAATTATTATTATTTTTGATACTAGCTTACTATACTTATGATCATAACAATAAAATAACTTACATTTCGATACTCACTTAGTATACTTTAATATATGAATATTAATAGTCCTACATATGTATGTGCGTAACATTAATTTTACTTGTTTTAATCGTATTCATGTATTGTCCCGTTTAGAATAAGCGGTTGGGGCAAGCGCAGGGGAGCGGCGTCGACGGCAGTGGAGCAGAAGGCGCGCTCGCTGCTGGCGCCGAGCGATCTGCCCGCGCTCGCCTACTACATGGAGGAGTATGCGGCGCGCCGCCTCGCTGCCGACGCCTTCCTCACCGTGCTTAGGGACCTGCTCGACACTCCGCACAAGGTGACCGCTCACTCCGGTTACACTGACGATACGCTACAGCTTGTGAAATCCGAACACAGTCTTAATGTACTACTGCATCTGGCTGGATATCGTATGAACCCATATCCGCCAGGGTACTTGCGGTGGATATTCATGATTAGTAAAATAATTTAATTTCTTATTCCTCATCCGATAGTGTTCACCTCCTCTAGCGGCTATCTCGCTACAGTGGTACGCGCGAGAATAATATGTAGCAAGTTCTAATTTAGGTTTTAATCGTTCCGTGTTTAACGAATCAGGGTGACTTTAACTAAAACAAAATTAAACAATTGTAAAATGATTTGTTCGGTACACAGATTTAATACCATAGATACATAATTAATTCCCCACAGACGTAGGTTTTTCTATTTTCATTAAAGTTGTCATATAGGCTCTTCTATTAGAGGTACCTCTTGACCTGGCCTGTCTTGAGTACGTCTCTGATATGATAATAGTACGTATGCCTATGTCTACCTCCAGACTCTACTATTCACAGTAGCCTTATATGCCTGTTTCATAATTCTGCCACTTTACATTTTTCATATATATGATTGCATTACAAATCAAACTTAAATATGTACACATATATAATTATGTATGTATCCATATATACCTACTTCAAATTCCTTGTATTGAAGACGACAATAGGCATCGTAGGCACAAGTCACATAGGATATACAATTAGTTAAATGACCTGTCCCCGCTTCTAAATGAGATTACATTGTAATTAACATTTTTAATTTATGATCCCTAAATGAGTCGTTTAGGTGAAATTACGAGAAAAATTGCCCCAACTTTTATTTCGCTTCATATTTATGCTAACGATTTGTTGCTACTGATATGATCGTTACATAGCAATGTTTCTAATGGTTTATTAATTGCTTATAATTTGGTATTTACGAGTTTTAATCATACATCATGCTGTGACAACGTTGTTTTGATATAATGACCTAAATTACTTTGTAAAGATTATACATACATATTTGTGTTGCGTTGCGTGTGTTACTTACGCTATATCAATATACCACTGTACTAAGTGAGTGTATTCTAGTGAACTAATATATATAACAAATCTGTCTGAAAATGGTACGTTGTTCGCAGTACACGCTGTTGACGGAGATTCGGGAGTTTATGTTACCGGAGGATCGGCTTCGCTTCGACGAACTGGTATACCGGCGCGGGGACGAACCGGCCGACCACCACGGAAAGGTATCATCCTTAGACTATTTCATTACGTACCGCTTGTATTAATCTTAAAATGCAGTCTTATTTACTTCACAATAAAGAATAGATTGAAAATACCCTACCAGTCTTTTGAATTCCGTACATTACCGAGCCAACTCGAGATCCGCTGTTGATTAAGTAGCTTAGATTCCCATAATATAGGCGTACCCTTGTTAGTTAAATGGTTTGACCAATGCAATTGAAGTATACAGGATGAATATACATAGTTGAAATAGAGGTTAGAGGTCTTCCTAGATTAGTACTTAATAAATGATGGGTACAAACACACATGTACACTACTACACTATGACCACACACAAAGGAAACTTTGGCTAACGAAGCTCGGACGACAAGAGCTTTCGTTGTAAGAAGAACATTTTAGGAATGCGTTCAGGTTCATTAACTGAGAAATATAATTATTATCGTAATAATTTCTTGTGTTAATTGTTTTGCACTGACCCGGGCTTTTTTGGTCAATTTATTATAGAAACTTTTTTCAACTTCTGTTGATCATGCCCTTTGATTGATCATAAAGTGTTTTTAAAGAACAGCAAGCACAACGCAGTAACGTGAGTCGCAGAGTACAAATAATTTAATTTATTCAATACAAACTGATGTAAGTAGTAAAACTGTATATATGTAACACTATAGCGAAGTATTTTTTGATATGTACAAAACAAAGTTCGGATGAAACACGTAAAGCAGACTATACAGATATTTTTTTTTGTACTCATTGAAAATATAGCAATTTTCATAAAAGATAAATAGTGATTAGGCATTTGATCAAAATTCTTTAGTATCTTAGTTTCCGTAGTTTTGAAGTCGTTGCAGTTTACTTGACGGATCAGATCGAAATTGACAAGTATTGTGGGAACTTTAGTAGCATTTTGTTAGTGAAGAAAGATATTAATTAAAGTTGGTCACCCAATATATAATGTAAATCGATGGATATTGTTGATTGTTTCAATATTTTAAATCGTTTATGAACTTTCCAAATAAATGGATGTCATATGCAAAAGTTGAGGTACCTACCCAATAATTAACTGTAGAATAATGTTACGGGCGAAAAGAGAAATAGTGTACGACAATTTTTATTAAAACCAGATAACTCTTCGCGTACAGTTATTAATCAAATCATAAAAGTAACCCGCCCTTGAGTGGAGAGCGTAAATCGAGGGGCTGAATTGGGCGCTGTCTGCCGACTGCACTGGCGACAAGCCAACTCCATGCGTAACGAAATTCACTAACACATTCATATATTTTCTAACTTATCTTCCATACTTTGTGTACATAAAGTAAAGGAAAACGTGTGGGCTGTGTTACACATGCGTAGGCATTTTAACGTGACAACGTCTGTGGCCGGTGATAACTGAGTAGTGGAGTAAAATGGTAAACATATGTCATTATCAAATATTTCTTTTATTTTAAAAATAAATATTTAGTCCGATTATTTATAATAAGTTTATTGTTTGGTTTAATAAAAAATAGTAGTACCGTGTAGATTTAGTAATTTGGTTTATATCTACAAAGCGAACAAAGTGTATAGTTTAGATACATTCAATGTCAATGTACATATACATGTTATGTCGCCGCCACTTTTGTATCGAGAGCGCGTAACATGCGACTCACTTCCTGAAATAGGAGGCTAATAGATAAGACGTTGTCACGTGAAAGCACTGATAAGACGATCACACTGCACACGGCGCTCTAGTTGGTCTGGGGCCTAAGCTTTGAATTGTTCTTAGCGCGGTTCCGAGCGCCACATGCTGCCTTCTTCGACGATGCACGAGTTACACGAGCCGGTGAGTGCATGCAGTGAATGCACCTTCGATGTGTACTTGTTTGGTGTTGTTTACATTGCATGTCCAGTTAATGTGTACCTGAGCATTTTTTGTTAACTATACGATGTGATGAATACACAAAGAATATGATTATAAAATAGTTTATCAGCATGGATATATAAATAAAAAATCATATAAATGTTATTTTTGTCATCCCATCGCATCCTATAGTAATTGTTTGTTTAGATTAGTTTTATCAGTTGGTCCGCTTTCAGTAAGCATTTGATGTCATCGTTAGTACCTAATGTAAGATTTTACATATAATACATATATATAAGCTATCAAACATAAGCGTACTGACGGTTGCCAAATTAATTTACTATTACAACAAATGTGATTGTATAGACACCGATACCATTGTTTAAAAGCAGGCTATGTAGTTAAGAACCAAGAAATAATGTGCTGAAGAGGCGTATAGAGCGGAGGGCTAATTGTACCGTTATCGAGTGTAATGTTCAAACGTTCTAGACTCGAAATACACCTATGTTTTATTTTCTTAACGTCCTTATATCCTTTTCAAGAGCGATCGTTTAGAGGTTAGGATAAAATAATATGGAATAAAGGTATGTTCACCTCCTTTAACGCTAGATCTTTTTTCTATGTTGTCCGTTTCTATTTCGTTCTTTTTTATATTTTTATATCCAATCTTTATATTTTCTTAAAAACGCGTAAAAGATACATATAAAGCTATAATTATATCGTAATCATTAAGCATACATAATTTTAAAATATATTTTAAACGTAAAGTTAAAGAATTTTTTATATAATTCGCGTTTAAATTAAAAGCAGTCCTTGTGAGGTAGAGAGTTGTTGTTGTAGGAGGTGGCAGCGGAAGTTCCTCTGGTGGTCGATCACCGTTCGCCCTCCGAGGACTCCGGCTTGGGTCTGCCTCCGCACGACCACGCCTACAGGTGATTTACCTAACGCTACTACTTTTTCCTTTTTGCTACAAAAAATGATGTCAAAGAAATTACAAAAAATGACTAGGGTACTTAAAATATGAGTAACTTACGACATAATAAAGTTAAAAAAAAGAATTTCGTCATTAGAACCTTAAAAGTGAAAGTAGAATTTCCCATCTCTATCGGCCTCTAAAAAGCTAAACTTAAGTACGGTTAAGTGCGAAAGCTAAGGGCGACTTCTCCTTAAACGTTTGCTTACGTCCGCTCTTTTACTTCCCACAAATATATTATATGTATGTCGTTTTCAAGCCCCCGTCTCAGTGATCTTCGAGATCGGGAAGCAGCATCTCATTGGCCAATCGCCAACACTTCCACTTTTATTTTGTATCGGAATCGATCGCTTTATAGCAGCATAAACGGTCACGTTTACTGTCAGCGGTGGTTTTATACGTGGAGTCCTGTACCCGTAAGTGTTCTTTTGAATTAACTGCCACTAAAGCCAGTTCCTAATGGACTATTAAAACTTACAATGCGAGGTTCACGGCCAATAATAAACTCTTTATTTTATCACGCGGTATTACAATCATAAATCAAATCTATTTAATTTAAATGTTTTTTTTTTACTTGACTGCTTAAGTTGAATATTTTCTATCAGAAAGAATGTAACATACCAAGGAGTGGCGTACACGAATTAGTGCTGATAGGGTCAACTACATATAAATACAAAGGAGGGATTCCTAGTACTGAGGTAGTGACCATGGTGTTGTGTGGGGCAGGAGCGGGCGCGGCTGGCGCGCCGCCGATGCGCCGCCGCCGGAGGACGACTTGGAGCCACAACACGAGGTGATTTTGCCAGAGTTACCTACTACACTTGTTTACATTCTCTATACCACCTTCACCTCTCGTTGCCTTCTATATAGCGGTGTCCTGAGTATCACTCGCAACCCTCTGTACATCTCACGACTTCTATCCCTGGAACCTACTTAATTCCATTCTGCAATTAGCTTGTTGTAGAAAGTAGAACGCCCTTTATTCTTGTACTTACTCTAATATTTCGATTAACAATTTTTATAAAGAGACACATAACAGTTTTTGCTGTCATCTAAAATGAGTACGGAGTGATCATTCGTAGAAATGACATCTGTTTTTTGTCTCTTGGAAACGTATTGAGTAAAACGTGACCGACGCGGCGCGGCGACACCTGAACGCCACCGCGGTCGATTATTACCATTACTTCACTGTTCTTGCATGATTCAATGACGGCTTGGACGTAGAATCTCACACCACCCAACTCTATGGCCGTTATTTCCTTTTCGTGTAGGGGCTGACAGTCCAAGGGGTAAATCTGGCAAAATTGTATATGTGATTCATATCTCGCAGTGGTCCATTGGGGTCTATTGGCGTTATAAATGTGTTGTTTGATATCGGTAATAGCGGCCAACGACTATTTTCTTCTACGATTATTAATATAGTGTGGCTAGAAATATGTAGCTATTGATGAATATACAGTTTTGGTAACGGTGATTTTAAAAAGCATACTTGTAAAACATACGTGTCCACTTCATACAACTGTATGCCATGTGTGTATATAATCATAATATATATATTTTTCAACTATTTGTATGTTCGGCGCTAGTACGTATTCCTTTTTATACCCTACTAAGAAACTCGTGACTCGTGTAAAGTAATGTGATATATATTCGTATATAAATTAAAATATTTAAACCGCAATTTTTTAAATCTATACTTACATGGAATATTTTTTACTGAATTTAAATATCGTGAACGATAAATCGCCTATTATTTTATACAAACAATGCAACTCTCTATCTAATGTTTATTTTGTGATAAGAATTTGAACATTCATTGATACTTTACTAAAATCCTATCTTCGATTTTTGTTGTCGCTTGTTAAGATCTTCATTGATTAATTATAATTTTACAATGTACCTATATTTAAATTTAGTGATTGGATATATTATATCGTAAAATCTATTTAGATAAATTGAAATATAGGCATGTCCAGTAGTAATACGAGATGTGGAATATATTTAATCACTTGAATCTGTTTAACATTAAAATTATATTTTAAATTCGTGGTAATAAATCGATACTTCATCACTTAGTTATAACGGCTCGTTGGTCTAGGGGTATGATTCTCGCTTCGGGTGCGAGAGGTCCCGGGTTCAAATCCCGGACGAGCCCCAAGTGCTGTTTTTGTGCTTAATAATATTTTTTCTTTTTCATTTCTTATTTATTTAATAGAATAAGATATGTATTTTTTTTCATAAATTAGCATCATTTCAATGTTGAATGTATTTATAATTTTTTTTTGAAGGAACACATGAAAACATTCTTTAAGCTAAAATATGTATGCTTCTTAATTCTACTCGTATGTATGCATTATCTTTTTGATATAAATTTAATTGCAAAAAAGTTTAAG
>DWDX01001707.1:0-17523 GCA_018245675.1 Agara michaeli | reverse complement strand
AATACGAGGACATCAAAAGGTGCAGTAAGAATTAAAAATTCAAGTGCTAACACGAAATTTCTAAAAAATTCACTATAACATTTAGTAAATATTAGCTAAAATTGATTTTAATTACACTATCATACAGTGCAGCCCGACCCTGTCAAAAAAGGCTAACATAAAAAATGCCAGGGAAAAAATAAAGGCACTAAATTTATGCATAACGTGTGCAATAATAACGGGCATTCAAACTAAATGATTACGTTTAGTTTCATTTTACACTTTTATATGTAAACAATTAATTTAAAACGGTTTAATATGAAGTAAAATTTAAAATATCTGATTATATATACGGATACGTTCAATTTAAAAATACTAGTAATACATTACACGATGTTCCCAAAATGAACTACTCACATACTTATAAAATACGAAAAGAATTTGACGACTGACAGTTAACATTCATATAACCAACCGAGTACCGCTAACAAAACTGAGTGATAACAATACTCGCTTACGAGTAAACGATCAATTTATAATAATTGTAAATAAGTAATCTAAATTACCTTTATTAAATTTTACTATGCAAAGATAACTAATCATTATTTAATGTAAACGAAACAATTTCAAACGGAATTATTTATATTTTTATTTGCGTATACACATACAACAATAATTGTTCTTTTACATTTAATTTAATTGCCTTCCAACAGCATGCGAACCGAGCAATCGCGGACGCCGCGGCCGGCGAAACGAACATTACATCACTTCGAAAGTCTAACTTACATAAATATTTACTTGAGCAAAATAAAATAACAGTAACAATAATGAATCATAAAACCTACGCTAATACGATTTTAATATAGATTCCATAATTATTGCAAACTATAATACGAACGTAATACACGTGACAAATAAGACTATTCACTATTATTATTTATAATTGCATTTGACTAAATGTATAATGCCAACAACACCGATGAGCTAAGACTGTCCGTTCGTCGTGGCGTCGCGCCGCTAGCGACGGCGACGCGACACAACGAAAGCGCTTCTCGCTAGCTACTCCCCGACCTTCCAGCTACATTGCCTTCATCTAACGTAGCTTTTATGCACAAAAGTGCGCTCCAAAATCACAGCTATGAAATTTCATCCCCCTATCGTTTTACTCCTTTCTCAACAGAGCCCTTTATATCGAATAAATTCTATTTATACATGTGTAGTACTTAACAGTACAAAGCTCTATACATTGCCTTATTTGCAATTCATTATCATAAATAATTGATTTCATCATTTTATTGCTAAGTTAAATTACTTTAAGCGTGAGCACGCAAAATAGATTGAAACTTTTGACATTTACGAACAAAAATAAATAAACTATAACATGTATTAATAAGTTAAAAGAGTACACCGATTCCAAAAAAATTTTGACTAGAATGTAAAAAATATCGTCCATTTCATTTCAGACCAATTTGACTAGTACGAACCGACAATTTCGATCGAGTGCAATTTACAATTTATGAATATCGCCGTCACATTCAAATCCTTTGTATATGTGATATACTCATAAATATTTTTGACACAACTTTGGCACAATACTATTTAGTAATATTACACGAATACTGAAGGGGAAGACTTTAGGGAAATATGTATAGGGATATGTATACTATTTACTCTAATTGTGTAGACACCTTACTTATCTAGAGTGCAAAATTAATAATAAGTGGATTAAACAATGTGATCGTTCGAGCTAATTGTTCATACATTACATTGATATTACAAATTTAATATATGATAATTATATAAGAGATATTGCTGAAAACACAATTCAGTTGTTATTGGCACATCTTGTTTCGCTCGTGTGTGGCACTATTTACTTCGGAGGAAATAAAAACATTCACTGGAAAGCCTTTACTTACACTGGTCCTATTCTTACCTTAGTCTACTTTAACCTAATTTTTTTTAAATTTTCTTTTTTCTTTGAAATATGTCGCTTACTGTGTAATCTATATTTTGTTTCTAAAACTAAATGTAAGGAGCAGCCTGGAGAGGGTAATAAAATAATTGAAATCAATGTTTCTAATTTACGTTACTAAAACGTGAGCTACTCTCAGATTAATTTCGCATAAATCGACAACATCATTAATGTTAAACAAACTTTAACAATCTTTGGTTTTGATCCCTAAACCAATAATATTTATTCGACCGAAAATTTCCATTAGCCGATGTACACAATGTGTTAATAATTTAAGAGATCTTTATGTGTAAAATATGTTACAAGACTATCACATTCAGTTAACGCTATTTTTTATTTGTAATGTCTTTTGTATTTATAGATCATATGAATGACGCACTCAAAAGTTCATATTATGCCTCCTTTTAATGTAAGTTTCTTAAAGGATTTGATCCCACCGGTTTCGTAGAGCCGAGCCCGCGCGCGCCGGCGGCCACCGCCGCGGCCTCCGGTGCGCTCGAGCGCTTACTGTAACACCTAATTTCAGGTCATTACGAAAATGTTATTTACAAATATTGTCTTTAACCCTCTCACTCTGATCGCTAATATCTAACGCTACCTACGTCAGCGGGTCGAGGTCGAATGTACCGCAGCTACTCCTACTCTACGCCGACGCTCCGTTCGCCTCCTTGTTTAACAATATAATTCTTTGCGATCGGCGACGATCGTTATAAAGATAATTTTATAATGGATAATTGAAATATTTGACCGCTTAAATCCATAGTAAATTCGATCAACTCAGCAACCTACCGATGCCACGAACGGTCCGAGAACAGCGAACGAACATATAAATAAAATAGTTACGTGCTCAGTGAGAATGTATAAGTTCACTGTTCGCGGACCGATTAAATTTTTAAATGTCAGTCATTTTAAATCTTTCACACCATTATAAGATCAATCCGTCGAACCTCTCTATAGATTTGTCGATACGATGCAACTGACACGTAGCACTTCTATCGATTAAATAGTGGAGAATAAATATAGGAATATCTAAAATACTTATAAACTCGTAACAAATGTAAACATACGGTCGGCCACTAGCCGATCGCACTCCCTCGAATCCCTCAATAGGGAGATCCGTCGGTGTCAAGGTTCACTCGAAGAAGTACACTGGAGCCAGAATTGTAGCATTTAGCGAGTACGTGAAGCGGGCGCGGTCGGCGGCGGGCGGCCAGCTCAGTGGATGGGCGCCTTCACGATGTGGTTGGGCGCGATGTAGTGGTAGCCGGGCATCGGCAGGCCCGCAGTCTCCATCGTGATTCTGGAACGTGCCAAACGTATCGTGTTTACACAAATCTACAATATAGCTTATAAATCGTTCTCTTAAAACCGGTCAACACCGAAATGCAGAGATTACACAGATATATATATATATATATATATATATATATATATATATACAGATTAGCGCAGTGGGTAATAAGATTTCAGCGGGAGTTGGATTAACTAGGAAACGGTGAGATACTAAAAAGAGGGAAAAAACCCCCTTGCAAATTATGTGGATACTGGATATAAATTATAACGTAAAGGAAAATTCTTACCGGGATATTGGATGATCCAGTGAGCTGTGGGATGAAGGTTCTCGATGGTTCGACGTGTCGGGTATCACGGGATTGTGTGGTGCCTGAGTAGGCGTAGGCTGTTTGGGATATTGGCAGGGGTTTCGATGGGGACGCGTTGTGTATCGGATCGTTTTCTTTTTTAGATAAACAAATATTCGTCATCTTGCAGTTACACGTTAGACGCGACATAATAAAAAAAACTCCCTTTTCATTATACTTTTATTAAGTATGTACTAAAAACAATATTTCCCCTTATCTACACTAGCGAGTAATAAGATTCTTGAAAAGATATGAAAATGTCTATTTTCTTAAAAATAACATGATTTTAAATTACAAATAAAATATTAATTGCAAGCAAATAATTTTATCCTACCTGGAGCTACATTTAACATTAAAAACACTCGAATTGGACCTCGATTTTTAGTATGTTCGCACTAACTAATCAAGACAGTGTAAAGGTAAAAACCATCATTACTATAGAATATACTTGATAAATGCCAATCTACAATTGTTCTAGTAAACTCATTGCCATTATTTGTCGAACTAACACATCAAATCATAAATAAAGAAACAAACAAATGACATCACTTAAAACTTAAACATGGTAATACTAAGGTGATTCAAAACCAAATTATACGTTACAATATTAGAAAAAAAGTACTGTAAAAAAAAAACTTAGCCCAACAGTACCAAAATAATGGACAAGCAACAAGGTATTTCGGCCGGGTTTATAGAATTACTTTGTAACATTTGTCACAACTATAAAACTGATTTCAAAAAGTCTATAGTACGTATGTTACAAAGCTGAAAATAAAGTCATTTTTTTTAAAAGAAAATCATCCGCCCTTACTGTAATTAGAAATGGGTTTCAGTGGCTAAATTTTACATTTTGAATCACCTAGAACACACGACATGAGTCTTCAAAATGCTACTAAGTAGACATTTTAAGACTAAACGAAATGTACTGGAAAGTTCCCTAACACTGTCTAAGTAAAATTTATCGAACATTTCTGTTGAGAAATATATCTTTATACTAATAAATCCTATGCGCACTCACCGTCTCATCTTGGATCTAAAACTATACAGAGTTCACATTCATTAGCAGACATCAAACAATACTTCCATTTTTGAATTGCAAGTTATTGCCGTTGGTAAATGTGACCCGTCCTAACAATATGAGGCAGAAATACACCACAATTATATCTTTTTCCTCGCTATTCGATTTAATATAGAATTACGAAGTATGGCTTGACGTCCTAACTATACACCCTGTATTTCATTTTAAAATAGAGTTTTATACAATCATCAAACGCGAAGCACTCTGTATATTCTACAGCCTTTAAGCTTCTATGTTTACTACTATTGTCACGATCCCTAGTTATCGTCTCGTTAGTTTGTATAACTTTGGCCATTTTTGTTAGGTCATACAAAAAATAGTGATTTTCATATAGTTTCACATATTAGTCACATTGAAATAATAATTTCATAAACGAGAAAAAAAAATTAACCGCAAATAAATATAAAAAATATAAAATCTTCATCGTTTTTTGGTCAAAAAGCCTAAGTAATGATTGCTAACGTAAATAGAAAACACAAAAAAAAAAATCTAGTTCTAAGACTTTTTAGATAAAATAATTATGTTTTAGCATACAGTATTGTTTCCGAACTTGGTGCAAATATTCCGACTGAAATATATGTGATTTAAAACAGACAATTATATTTGTGACCACTTCTATCTTTTGGTCTTCTCACTTAAAGTTAGTCTATTTTTGAAAAATAGTTCCCGGCACGCTCTTGAGTGATAGGTACTCGACTATTACACAAACGTTTCGAAGGTCAGTTGTGCTGCGGGCAAAGAAGAAAATGCCACGCCAAATTATTCGTATACGCGCTTCCCTTCTCAATCAATTAAATCAATTTATATTTCTAAATTTACTGCTAATTAAAACTGATTTGGAAGAAAAATTCCTATTAATATTCTATGTAAGGAAGTATTTATAGCTTTTAACTGATCTATGAAATTATATTCACATATTGAGATGCAAAAACTCACACCAGGCAAACCCTTGCCTCACAACTTGAACGTATAATTTAACTTGTAACTTTTAAAATTACCTTAATCGCAACCAGTGCATCTCTTTTATAATATAAATTATAAAATTAAAAGACTCCAAATGATAACTTATAATTCTAATAAATTACAATCGACGTTCACCTGTGGAGTGGTAAGTAATATTGTAATTACATGGTTCGTTTAAAGTTCTCATGTTATTTAGAAATTTGTTAAACAATATAAAAATGTTCAATATACAATATTAAGTTCCACTTCACTTGCGAAATATTTTAAGTCTCCGCGGCGGAAGATCGAAAGGCAAATTATGACATAGTGTAAAATTACCGATGATAAGTAAATCGATCATAATTCATTAAACAAGAAATCAATCTTCGACCGCATGATCCGTGCGGTCCTACAAGAACGATTCCAACCTGATACATTTCGCTTATAAACTAAAGAACTGGAACAAACAAACGCACTTGCATCGGCGTGCGTAGGCTTCCAATCGGTCATTCGATTTCTTTGGATAAGGTTCAGGATAGCCGCCCGCACGAAACGTACGTTCTATCTTTACTAACGAAGAAGTCGCCTCTGTCGTCATGTTGAAGTTCATAAAGATTTTCCCTTCGGTTCTTCTATTGCATAGTGACATCTTTCGTTACACGCTAGACCCTCCAGTTGCCCCCTTAACAACCCCGCATTCGTATTCGATTCGTCGGCATCGATCGGCCTTCTCTCGGGTCGGGGCGGGCGTCGTGGGGCGCAGTGGGGTGGAGCGGCGCGGTCGCGGTCTAGTAGGGGTTGTACTTGTTGCGCTCCTTGGAGGTCTTGGCGGGCGCGTCGTCGTCCTGGCGGCGGAAGGGCTTGTGCGAGCGGTGCACGCCCGTGGTCTGCACGGGCGGCGCGGCGCCGGCCAGCAGGTCGGACAGCCCGCCCAACGCCGACAGCGAGTTGAGCGCGCCCAGCGCGCCCGTCTTGCTCAGCAGCTGTGCGAGCGGGATGGCGGACGCGAGCGGGCTGGACGACGAGCCGGCGGACGCGCTCGACGAGTTGGTACCCTCCAGATTCGCCTTCTGCAGCTCCACACTGCGGGGGCGGGACAGGACTTTGTAAAGGGCCAGGCGGCTGTGGGGTCGTCTCGACGCTCGCGATCTCCTTTTTAATTATTAGGAAAAGGTGCTGATCCGTAATTTCGAATGATGTTTCATGTTTTTGTGTATTGTAGGGTGAGTTTACATTTGTCTTTTCTCCCAAAAAAAAAGAAGTAACGGAAGATAAAACAACAAAGTAACACATAAAATAACTTGTACAAAAGATAAAAAAAAACATATTATTGTAAACTGAAACAAATTATGTAATGAAAAATAAATGAATGTAAAAATTTCGGATCAGAACCAATTTTGTTTATCGAGCAACAAAATTACCGAATGAAGATTTTATTCATTTCGAAACGCCCCAGTGTGAGGTATACCAGGTATAGATAAATTGAAGGAAGTTCAAAGGATGTAAAATAAACAGAATCTGAGAGGTGGACCGGGCGAGATACACAATGGACGGGTGAAAGTTGCCTGCATGAGGTTACCGGTTGGATAGTTCGAGGAGAAGCATTAGAAGGCGCAGTGCGACAGGGCGTCGAGCGGTACTGACCTCATGTTGATGAGATACTGCGCCAGGGCCACGGAGTCGGGGTTGCCGGAGATGGTGATGGTGCGGTCGGTGCTGCCGCCCTCGCGCTCCTCGCAGTTCGATATCCGGATCATGGCGCCAGAGATCTGACGGATCTCGGCTATTTTGGTGCCACCCTAGAATTTCGACCGGTGGATCGTCAAAAGAAAACGAAACGCGTATTTTCCTGCTCGATCCGTCACGGGACGACGACGTAGTAACGACACGATTATTACACTATACCTATATCGCACGGGTATATTATAAATCTAGATATAGTTTTTTCTAAACGGCTTTACAATATGTCAATATCCTCAAATAAAAATACATAATTGGTACGTGTTTTGAAGGATCTTTCGATTGATCCGCGCCGGTACTGACCTTGCCGATGATGCAGCCGATGAGCTCGTTGGGCACGGTCATCTCGTGCGACTGCTGGTTGCTCTGCGGCTGGCTGCGCGCCGCGCTGGAGCTGCGCAACTGCGAGCCGGCCAGCGCGGCTAGCGCTGCTAGTCGATAACACAGTTATTTGATATTAATTTTAAATTTTTACAATAATTATACGAATATATATTGAACTTACATTAAATATGTGCTTCTTGAATTCTCTCTTCTAACTGACATTTATGAATATACAATATTTAAAGAGACAAGGATTTGGTTTATTTTTATTTTATTTTAATGTACGAGCGTTATAAGTAAAAG
The DNA here is from genome assembly GCA_018245675.1 of Agara michaeli. Taxonomy (NCBI): domain Eukaryota; kingdom Metazoa; phylum Arthropoda; class Insecta; order Lepidoptera; family Hesperiidae; genus Agara; species Agara michaeli. Next base: position 9,545 of record DWDX01001707.1, on the reverse strand, counting down.
ACATCGCTGAACTCATCACCTTTACCTGCGGGATTGAGACCCCCCGTGTTGGCTGGCGCGAGTCCCCCGAGGCCGAGGGCCGCGAGGCCGGCGAGCGGCGACTTAGCGAGCCCACCCATCTACAATATAAACAAATATTTTTTATTTCGGAAATTTTGCTGTACGTAATTGAACACTATTGTGCCCCAAACGGATAATATTTTTACTGCAATTGAATATATGGAAATGTTACAAAGTGGTATTATTTTGCTAAGTATACCAACAGGACAGCAAATTATTTTTGACGGTTTGGCAAAATAAAATTCATGCATGTCATATCTTTTGCTTTTACGGCCTATCATTTAATTGCAACGTTCTCACTCATTAATATTCCGTGTAGCTTGAATAATCCCTTTATTAGGGGTCCGCCTTGTAAACGAAACATTAATAGCAATAAACAATTACTAGTCTTCTGTCTAAGGACCTCATGATGCCCAATCAAATTTCCAATCTGATGAAACATCATCATTTTATGCCCGGGCTACAATATAACTTCATACGTTATTGCAATAAAAATGCTAATCGTTTAGGGGCATATCGAAATACTTCATGCCGGAAATATTTATCCTTGAATTCAAAAGTACAATATATTATTTAGCTCCAGCTGCTTGTTTTCGTCTTCTCTGACATTGCCGGGATGGGATCGCTGGATAGGGTTACCTGGGTAGAAATCGATTCAAAAAAATTTGTCATTAGTTTCACTTAGAAAATTCACAATTTAATTTCGGTGTGATTAATTCAGACTGTTATACACGATAGCAACCGTCAACACAGTAAATACTATTCTGTACAAACAATATCTGGATTAACCATACCCGGGGTATTCTAAGCGCAAGAATGCACATACGCACGTACGGAGAGAAAGGGTTTGCGAATTTTCTCAGTGAATTTTTAAAATATATTTATGACCACATTGTGAGCCTTGTGTGGTGCTGCCCAAGTTAACAATTGCACCTTTAATTTACCGGGAATCAGCATTTAACTATGTATATTATTCAAATAGCCGGTCGCATCACGTTACGCCATGCGGTCCACGGTTAATCGCAATATTAAATCACGTGAAAAAATAAAAATAAAACACAAAGAGATATCGGAAGAGGCGAGGCGGAGGCAAAAGTAAAGGGACAGGTGCAAGTACGGGAGGATCGAAAGAACGTTGCGTCATTGAAAACTGCATACTCGATAAACGTAAAAGCTCGTATCTCGGCGATGCCAGAAAACAAACAGATAAAGCTCGATGTGAATGCTTTCGTCTACACGTACTCCGTCGATAAACACTCGATACAACTGTGCTAAAATTAATATGGACAACTAACTACTGGGCGAATGGGTACATTACAAACATTAGTTACTTATAAGGGATACTATCGAACAGAAGGATCGCGTGCAGATAGATACACACAGAAAGAATAATGGTTGTAAAAGCGTAGGGGAACATAAAACAACGCAAAAAAAAATAGTGTTTCTACACTCCACATCACCAGGGTATCTAGATTACTGGTCCATTACTCTCGCTACGGGGGAAACTGGACACCAAATATCCAAATCGTTAAAAGGAAAATGGGGCAGCACCAATCACATAATAACACTCTAATCCACGCGCCCGCACACCGAAATACACGAAGACCCCGGAAATAAAACAATACTGATTTTAAATACAGGTTCAAATACATCTAATCAAAGTATTTACTCGTATATGAAGATTAAAATTTATAATCAATAAAATTCCGGCAAATTTAGTGGAATTATAAACATAAAAGAAAATAATGACGAGTTTATATTGGGAACGAGTTGCTTGTTCTACAAGTGTCTTCGAAGAACAATTTGTTACACAAAATAACGACTAAAAATTACGAAGTATATTTTCATCCAAATAATTACGACAGCATATGCATTATGCATAGGCCAGCCTCGCGTAATGACGCGATAATTTAAGTTTTAGAGACGATGCGATGCGAATGCTGTAGTAGCGTTCTATCGGGGGCGGGGCGAGGAGCGGGGCGTGTAGCGGTGCGCGGGCGCGCGGGAGCGGCACTCACAAGGTGGTGGTCGTGCAGCGGCGGCAGCAGGTGCGGCGGTGGCAGCGCGCCCACCAGCGGCGGCTTCACCTCCAGCAGGGGAAACACGGGCGCGCACACCGCCTGCACACGCACTGCGTCACACCACGCGCGCCTACCTGCCCTACCGCCCGCCGCCGCGAGAGGGCCTCGTGGCCCCGACGGAATATTTGCCCGAGCTCGGGAATATTTATGCGGTCGATGAGGAAGAGTAGCTGACCCTATTTCCGCCCTACTTTTTGCAGACAAAACGTTTAATTTTTTTTCTTTAATAAGAATATTTTCGAGACATTAACATCGAGTGGGCCCATATGCACGTATGTCGGTTATATAACCTTAAGAAATACTTATAGTTAAAACTGCCTTAGTCTCAATGTAACCTCTTCGGTGGCTCCATTGTAATCTTCTAGTTAAACTGTTTAATTGTAGCTATAAAAATTCGTGTGGGTATGCAATAAAAAAGCGACTGTCTGAAGGTATTGGCAGCGAAGCGAATGATAGAAGCTAATTGAATGATCACGGACACGTTGCCAAATGTTTAATATGAATGTAATGGGTATGATTCACAAGTATCGGCCTAGTAATGACGGCTTTATCGACTTGGATCAATATCTTCGGTTCATCCTATTTTTGTAAAAATAAAAGTAGAACAACTCCAATAAATCTACCATAAATGTTTTATCATGTCAAAGAATAGTATGCAGTTTCATTTTATTTTCAGTGATATAAAAAAATTAATGCACCAAGCTCCTTTTCTTTCGCTCAATGAAGAAATCATCTAGTCATTAATATACAATACAATATCATTATTATACATTATACATTTTTTCATTGATTAAAATTTATTTACTTAAATTTATAACGAAAGTTCTTTTATTTAACATTATATGAAAGTTGACATTTTTTAGAAAGTCCTCTCAGTACAGGTCTTAAATATGTATTTCTTAACAAATATATGAAAGGTGTACTTACATCTTGAGCAGGCACTGCATAATTTCCTTGAATGGTATAAGCTTGTCCACCGGCTAAAATAACAGGTCCGGCAACATTTGGCTTTGGTCTGTATGGGATAGTTGCACCTTTTGGCGGGCTCTGAAATATTACAAGTGAAATTTTTATGATTCACTTTAGATTTACCTCACTGCAACAATGAAATAAGTTCACACATTTTGCCACTTTCTTTGTTAGTAAAAAGTTATTTTTTCTCTGGAACATCATATCCTTTATTTTAAATATTCAATAATGATTATAAGAAAAAAAATTTTTTTCTTTATCTATATTATTCCTTGTCCATATTATTCATTATTTCATTTATTGGAATATATGCTGTATTATTTATAATATACCTCAAGCATAACACAGCAAATGTGATAGATGCACTGTGTGATGGCATCACAGGTTCCACTGATTGTCACTGCTCTCTCAGTCGAGTTCGGCAACATTTCACTTGCTACCTACAGAACAAATAGAAATTTATACAAGAATACACAATCGAAACGGAAGAGATATATGCCGATAATGACAGGGATAGATCTGTATTATACGCCGTAGAATTTAGAAGTTGCTTTGTTTCTGCGTGCCTATTGGACAGTTAGTGGGCTGATATACAAAAAGTCGTTCAATCCCGGCTGAAGTCTTAGGAATAGCTTAAAAACGTACAGCAAAGGGGTCGGCCACTGCGCTCTATATAAACCTCGCGTATGTTGTAGATGCTTGGCAGAGAGAGGCCCACTCATATTTATTTTAGAATGGTTTCCAAATAAATTCTACAACCACTATAAGTAGTGGATGATTTAAGCGATTCAATTATCGAGTATGTAGGCAACAAGGAGCATTAAATAAAAGTGACCTGTATATTGGCACCGGTGACGTCGCGGATCTCCTTGATCTTGGAGCCGCCCTTGCCGATGAGCGAGCCGCACTGTGACGCGGGCACGATGAGCCGCAGCGTGATGGGCGCGCGCGACCCTCCGCCACCGCCCTCGTTGAACTGCGAACACCACTGCGAAACGTTCAATTCAACCTTTGTACATAAAAATAATACGTGGGAATGGGGTTAATCTTGGTTTTTCAATTCACAAAACTGCGGGCTACTGTACCTGGTTTCAACTTAGATCAGTTTCACTAGTTGCATGAAAAAAATTACTCCTAGAGGATTACTTAAAATATACATTTTTTACAGTAATGTACCAGAGAGATTGATCTATGATTCAAAATGAAATTGATGATCTTTTTTGTGTGATATGTATCTGTATTTGAGTGAAGGTCACAAAAATTTACCTTGTATACAAAAACATGTAACGTTGTTAATCTTTTTATGGCCTTGCTTTAATTTAATTAATTAAAAAATAAATAGTCTTTGAATAATATACAGTTTATGTAAGTCATTCTTATAAAATTCAATTGTTTTAACTTAATTATAAAGTAGAATGGAAACTGGCTTTCAAGTCTATATATATATTCATATATATTCATTCAGTATAGGTAAACATGTTACTTGCATATCATGAATTTTGTTAGTTCCACAAAAACTAACCTCTTCAAATTTCTTGCATATAAGGGTGAACGCTTTGAAAATGGCACTTGTGTTGCCAGTAACAGTGACAATGCGCTCTGGACATGATCCATCGGATATGTTAATTTTGGCTCCAGACTGAAAATATAATGAAAATGATTATCATTAAAGTAATTATGTTTTTCTTGTAAGATAAATAAAATAAAAGTAGAATTGAAAACAAACATTATTTTCATTGTCAATAAGTACTTACCTCTTCTCTAAATCTCTTAACAATTTCTCCTTTTTTTCCTATAATACTGCCAACTTCCTGAAACCAAAATTTTTACACATTGATAGTGTCATTTACACAACATAATATCAATAAAAGGAAAAACAAATACAATAAATTTGAATAGTTGGTGAATACAGTGTGACAGACAATTTAAAATTCATTGTATAAGAGATTTCCTGTTTGATGGCCAAATATAGTCTGAACTTTACGCAACTCTTAGCATTAAGAATAGATTCATGAAGACACTTTTAGTGTGGGTTAGTATTGGTTTGTTCCTGGCAGCAGAGCCTGTTGACTCTCACAGTATGTGAACAATGCTCGTGCATCTCTCTAGGTGTTGAAGCAACACATCTTAAAACGACACAAATAGCTGTGCACAGCGGTGTCTAGCTAGTAGTTTGGGTTCAAAGAACTTGGTACTAAAATAAATGAACTCATTTAATACTAATTGTTGAATAGCAACGTGTTGTAACATGCACATGCAAATAATTATAATGACACATATGTTGGAAAGTTGTGTGACAAATATTTTTTACATAGCAATGATTAAGCCATTAGCTACTTTTCTGCTCTGCACAAATTTTGCAATATGTACATCATTGGCAATATGCATAATATATATAAATTTATGATTGTACATTAACACTGTACACAAATATTATTTTAGGATCATTTGATAATTTATCAATAGAAGTTGCATTTTTATCTGTAATATACAGTTTTCATATAATGTAGTATTGTCTATTTTCAATCATGGATATGAGCATTCTAAAATTCACCCACTCCAATTATAAATTTTATACACATTATTTCAATCAGAAAAAGGTACAAATCGACATGTTTGACGAACAGGACAAGTGCCAATGGCTGGCAAGGTGCCAAATATACTTTGTATTGGATTAAAGCCAATTAAAAGTAGGTATGGATAGATGTGAGCATCAATACATCTCACATGACAGTGCAATCTAGCCACATCTAGCTGTGCTAAATTAGTTCAACGATTGAGCAATTTGACTATTATCTATTCATCGAAAGGACTTAAACTCCGCATGCAAAAGATAAATATTTATGTGTGAAGTAAAGTCTAGCCAACATACAAGCTTGGCTTACAAACAAACAAGATCTTCTGTTATGAAGCCATATCAGTAATTTTTCTAACAAGATTAAAATACCAATGTCATATTAGATTACCATATTCTTAAATCTAGAACTCTTTTACACAGAAATATTTGTTCTATTCTAGATTATTTAGTGACTCATTATTATTGATCAATTTGGACTTGGTATAGTTTGACACTTTATACTTGGTATATATAAATGCCTACCTATGTAATGCACTGTTATTTAGTCATAAAGTTAGAAGAATGTACTATGATCTTTTGTTCAAATTTATATATACACTTACAGAAAAATTATAGATAATTTAAATTAAAATATTATTACACATATTTGGATTTTACTAAGTAAATACTAAACATGCAACCTTAAAATGACTGTAAGCATTACTGTCTTATGTACAAATGAAACTACAATCTTGCATGTTAACTTTATTGCTATACATGCAGCTATCAATAATATAGAAAAAATAAGGGACAGCACAGATAAACAATTACTGAATGAACTGGTCTCAAGATTAATTGATATACAGAAAATAACTAGTGAAATGACATATTATTATCCTATTAATAGAAATGCAAAGGTTGGCATTTAATTGTTAGGTATAGAAGAAGGTAAAGTGCACACTTCACAAGATAGATGTTATAAAAATTTAAGTGAACAGTGCCAATGCTTGTTAAAGAAAAGTGCATTTTTCTTACCTTCCCCTGCATAATCAGTCTGATAGTGAGGGTGACTTTGGAGTCTTCCTCGTGGAGAGGTGGGGTTTTCTCCAGTTCCATGCTGGAGGAGGTGTCCGATGTGTCTCGCGGAATTTTGGCTGCGTACAGGGCTACGTGTGGGCAGGGGACACTCCACTCAATCTAATGGCTGGGACTCGGGGGCTCTTGGCACGCACTGCAGGCAGGGTAAGCTGGAAACAGGCGCACATCTCAAAAGGAGAGTCGAGGTTCCGAGCGGTCTAAAGGTACGGGACACGGGCATTCGTCCTCGCTTTAAGCGCATCTAATTGAATCAAAATATTTATTTACAGTAAATGTCGGTGGTAAACGCAACGGAATGAGGGCGGCTAATGAGGATCTAGACACTATTATAAACTAACTGGTCCCAGGTCCGACCGGATTCTGCGGCCGTAACATGAACCAGCCCGGGCCGTCCCGCGACACCGTTACTTGAACTCGGATACTCGCGACTCGCGACATAACCTTAGCGTCGCGCCTCATGGCTAGCCGACCGGGTTATCGATCCCAAACAAATTCTGTCGTCACGCACTTCACAGGTTTTCTTACCTCGTTTGGTAATTCACGTAACAACAATGACATAACAAATCTTATCACTAATATTATCACCCATATGTGTATAAAAATTATACTTATCACAATTTTCTAAGTCACTTATAATTAAAAACTAATAAAACCCGACGAAGATGACGCGTCGGTGTGAAGCTTGTAGTTGTCATAGACAACAATAGATGAGAGCGAAACAGAGCTGGGTGTAGATACGAGAGATGAGATAGTAGCGTGGCGATAGCCAATGAGACAACAGGCGACACTAGCGCCTCTAGCGTCAGCGCTGTTAAGCAATTGATTTTCCTTTAAATGTATAAGGCTTACGTAGTATTCCTCATTCAGATTAGTATATTCTTTTTTAAAGTTTTATTACATTAGACGTAAAAATATGATCCTAAGGCCCCGTAAGCTATTTAAACTAAATTATTTCCAAATTGATCCAAATCTTTTGAAACCATTTTCTATATCAAACAATATTAAAGGAAGATAATATTTGTAGTATTTCCTTTAGTTACTTAATGACAGACATTTTAAGAAGATACGAAAAACATACAGTTTTAGTACTTCTTTTTATATAAACTTAATAAAATAGTAAAATTTTACTCAATCATAAGCGTGTTTTGTTTCCTAAAGCTCGAATTAGACTTGACATTATATGCACCAATCCATACGATTAATATTAAAAAAGCGAAAGTAACTCTGTCTGTCTGCCTGTCTGACTGTCTGTGACGTCATCACGGCCAAACCGCTGAATCGATTGTGATGAAATTTCATATATAGATACTTGACGGTCTTGCGATGAACATAAGCTACTTTTTTCACCCATTTTTTATTAGTTTTTTCAGAAATTTCATTGTTTTACGAAAAGGGCGCAGAAAATGGGCTTCCTAAACGCTTACATGGCGTGCGCTGACTCAAACTTATGAGATACATAAAAACAATGTTCTACAAAAACATTGTCCTTTTAAAAGACCTATAAAAAAGTCCGCGATGGTATATGTTTATCTCTTACGATTAAGCCACAGTAACCACTTTCATAAAATTCATTTAAATTTCAATTTATCGGGTTATTGTTACTGTGTTTTCTCCAATTTGGTATTAATCCTTATCAAAATAAATATATTAGTCACCTTTCATTTCATCTAGATTGAAATTGTACTTTACAGTATATCATTACAATAAATACTCTAGGAGATGTCATCGATTTAAAATTACCCGCAACGAAAAATCACGTATAGAATGGCAAGCACGCGGTGAAGCGGCTGCGAGGTGCTCGCGTGAGGGATGTGACTTGGAGTGGCAACAATCTAATACTAAATAATCTATTTAATAGCATGTTTCTATTTCTTATGTTTAACTGTATATCTTCGCATCAAGAGGAGGTTATGGAGCAACATATAGGCTACTTTTTATTCTAGAATTTATTTACGTCGTTATTTACGCTGGAAAAACTTTGTGAGACATTGATTTCTAGGCGAGCGAAGCTGCGGGCAAAGCTAGTCATATCATAACCGGAAGAACTAAACCTCGTGATTATACAGCAGAAATTACACCTGTCTGTAGATACCGGTCCTTACTCAGACGAATCCTCCACATGGAATCTCAAATTAAAAGTGAGGAGAAGCTGCCCGTGCCCATAAACATGGTATTCAATGTACGAGTACGGAGATAACGCCGCTATGCAGATAGTGCGTTGTTCGGCCGCGATTTACAGGCCCTTCGCGTTTTTATGGCAGCCAGCTCCTTATCGGAACATAACGTGTATTTTATTAGTGGTATCGCCGGAGGTGCTCGAATTCTATGCTGTAATGGCCGCCATATTATTTTTAATGCTTCCGCAAGAAGCGCCGCGGGGCGAGGTGAGTGTAAAAAGCGAGTCTTCAAATATAAAGCTCGTATCTGTGAACTTCATCGTTGAAGGGACTACAATCGTTATCTTTTCACCTTTTGTGCTGTTTGCTATAATTTCACAACGTATTCATATATAGGCATTGATGTTTTTTATGCTTGGAAAGCTTTAAATTTAGCTTAACAAAACTTTATTATAAGATACTAGCTTTTACCAGCGACTTCGTCCGCGTGGAATAGTGACTTTGGGCACCATTTTAATTGCCTAGAATATTTTTATTGCAAATAATACAGATACAAACTGATCCACGCGGACGAAGTTGCGGGCAAAAGCTAGTTCTTTCATACATATATTTTTTGGTACCTTGAACCGTTTTCGCAGCGCATGCAACGGAAGCCCTCAAGGA
>DWDX01001706.1:0-17526 GCA_018245675.1 Agara michaeli | reverse complement strand
GTATTTCTCTGCTATATAATGGATGTTATTATACATATAAACCTTCCTCTCGAATCACTCTATCCATTAAAAAAAACGCATCTAAATCCGGTGCGTAGTTTTCAAGATCTAAGCATACATAGGGACAGACAGCGGAAAGCGACTTTGTTTTATACTATGTAGTGATGCCTATATGTAGTCTGTATGCCGCTATTGTAAACAGTTACCTGAACCATTTGACGAGGTATCATTTCTTTCAGTTTAGCTGTTAACCTTTTAGCGCTGTATTCTAATCGGCTTGTGTGTACAATTGTTGATAATTCTTCTATTAAAAGTCCATTCAGTAATATATCCATCTGTAATGACCATATAATTCTTAAAAAAATAAAAACAAACTTCCGAGACTGTGACGCCTGTGTAAAAAGGTCATGAATGAAATTGAAATATTTTTTATAAGTAGATAAGTAATAAATTTATTTTAACATTCTAACAATACCAAAGGGGCAAGTTATCGGTCGATAAGAGTAGTAGAAAAAAAAAGAGAACCTCGTTAGAACATCGATTTGCTCATTGCAATTTTTTTGTATTAACTGTAGATAAATGCGATTTAAAATTTCAAAAAACTTGTCTTTTGGTCTCTAGTTTCAGACTTTCACATGAAGTATATTTCTCGCGAGTACCTACTATTTTGTTCTGTCCATTTGTTACGCCCATAAAACAGAAATCAATATCTTTAATTTTCTGAAGGTACTACTTACTCTCACTAAAGAACTGGTATGAAAACCGTAATCCTGATAATCAAAACTTGCAAATCCAGAAGTCAAACTCTTCAGAGTGTCATGAAAGTCAATTACTACTTCCGACAGTGGTAATATGAATTGCAACAAGGTCATCTTGTCGTCGACTGCGCTGGAAGGTAAAGGTGTGCCCCGACGGTCTATACACAGGGTGGTAACGGGTCCAATGTACTCTACTGGAGTTATTATAGTACCTTAAATACAATGAAGATTAAAGGTTTTACAAATTATAATCAAGTGTATATTGAAAAAAAAAATGTAAATTTCATTCTTTTTAAATACAGACTTAGCTATTTTTGCATGCACTGTTTATTTAGAAAGGTATAAACGAATATCTATGTTTTATTTATGTTTCGAAAGCAATGGAAGGGCGTCACGGTCATTCACAGTAAACACAAATCGGTAGGAAGTCCATTAGTAAGTGTTGCGTATTAATAGAGTTGGTACAATTTAAGCTTTACATATGAGATATAAGTTATTGTTTTATGGATCTCTGAACAACTATACCGTATCGTGATATGTCTATATGGTTAACATATTAAAAATCTCAGACGACATGAGTATAATATAAGTAGTATAGTTATGTTTAATTTTATTTGAATATCAAGAAATAAGAATTACCTATGACAAATGGCTCGTAATATTCTTCTATATTGCATGCATCAGGAAGTTGCAAAGGATTGGTTATTAGAGCTTCTTTTCCGCCAAATTTCTTTATAGTCTTAGCTCCTATTACCCTGAAGTATTAAAAAAAATTTGAACATTTTCAATATAGGTAAAGTACCTAATAAAAAACCATGATGCTAAAATTACTATACAGAACATACTTAATTCTGTAAGGTACAGAAGGAGCGGTAAGTATTGCTTCTGCTTTGTACTCCTGGAACAGACGCTGTATGAACACATCGAGGTGAAGTAAACCCAAAAAACCTACGCGCCATCCTTGTCCCAAAGCAGGGATAAAAATATAACGAATTTATTAGACACATTATAAAAGAGGAATATTATAAACTTACTCATAAGTGTGCATTTTATAAGCACAAAAATTGCTGTTGTCTTATTTTGTATACAAGGATCTATATATGTAATATCTATTGCATGTAACATTATTTTTCCGAGTTAGTAAGTTTTTGTAGTAGGTAAGTGCATTAATTATGTTTATTAATATATCTAGAGTATTACAGCAAATTAAGCCTATTCAAATATTCAGAGTTTAACTGGTGGAAGTCAAACTCAATGATTAAACAAAAATACTTACACTACAATTATAATTTTTTAGTAATATTATTTAACTAACAACTGCGACTTACCTAGTATCTATATTTACACTAACAGCAGAATCATTCAAAGCTAACTTCTTGATAGCATCACTTAATTGCAGGTGTTGTGATTGGTCCGCTGGGAAGATACCAGCATAAACCATGTGTTTCACGGGTGGTACTGATATCATTTTTTCATTAACATCTATGTCTGTTGAGAGGAGCTGGTCCCCTACAGTCCCACCACCCTTAGGTCCACAACCTAGAAGATTCTAAAATTAGTGTTGTTGTTCTATGGACTATGAAATACATGAATCAATCATAAATATAATGATTTTAAATGTTCCAAATACGTCTTCAATAAATGAGTACTTATAAATATTAATATGGATAGTGTAATTAGTCATATTTATAGACTTTCAAATACTTATATAATTTAAACCATAAAGATTACTTATATAATTTAATACTAATTCCTCACATTTTGTGATTGTAACATGAACCTGATAATCATAACGAACACATTGTGAAATTACAAGTGACATTGTGAATAGACACAAATAATTTTGTGGCTTAAAATACCACTGGGAGGTTATTACAATCAATTTTGTAAGACTACAAGTGTCATAGAAATCCACATTAATTGAAGATGTAACATAAAATCATCATACATCTTGCAATCTTCAATACACAATTTTAGACAAGTACTTAATATATTCAAGTTAGAAGTAAATTACTTTTAAAAGAGAGTACATTAAATTGGAATCACCCTACCTATCATGACAACTTGTCCGGCGCAAGCAGTGGTAATGGGTTCCTCTTGTGGTCGCAACATAGCCAGAAACTTCACCACATTTTGTTTAGAATCTGATCTCCACTTTACTGTTTGACCAAGTTGCACTACTCCTGAATGTATATAAACAAGACATAACACTCCTCTATACTTGTCATGCCATGTATCAATTACATGAGCTTTGAAGTGATCTTTTACCTCCACTGAAGGTGATGGAATTCTAGTTATTACAGCTTGTAATAATTCTTCAACACCCCAGCCCTTTTTAGCGGATATGCTCATTACTGTATCAGGATCAATTTGGAAAAGTGATTTCATCTGATTTTTTACATTGTCTGGATCTGCACGAGGTAAGTCTACTTTGTTGAGAGTAGGTATTATTGTTAAATTGTTTTTTTTGGCTAAGGAGTGCACAGCCACAGTTTGTGCTTGTACACCTTCATTCGCATCTACCAAGAGAATTACTCCTTGACAAGCTGTCACACTCCTTACAACCTGTATATATTAAATAAATAAATTAACACATACCTCACACATGTTTTACTTGTCTAAGTTAGAAACTATAAATATTATTAAAATTATTGAATTTACAAATTGTCATACCCTAATAATTCATCAAAGAAGTGTTTATAAATTGGGAAATCTCTTTCCACTATTTTTCCAATTGTTGATCATGGATGTGAGTCCTTCACAGGCAACTTACCTCGTTTGAGAAGTCCACATGTCCAGGTGTGTCTATAAGATTTAGAAGATACTGCTCATTATTGTAAGTGTAATTCAAGGAAGCTGTAACAGCCTTTACTGTAATTCCTCTTTCTCTTTCCACCTATAATGAGATGACATTGTTGAGTTGAGATAATGAACTATTTTGTTCATAGAAATTCAGAAACAGTGAAATAGTTGCTCTTTTAATTCACTTGGCTTTTAGTCAAGAGTAATGAACTAAAAATCTGTACAAATCAAACTGCGAATGTAAATGGTTGAGGCCTATCAACCACTGCATGTGTTATAGAAAATAGACTACAATTTTATGTATAAAACACAGTAGCATGCATGAAAATAGGTTTACAGTACTACTCACTTGCAGCTGATCCAGCACTTGTTTATTTTCATTTCCCGGTTTAATAACTCCCGTTATTTCTAGTAATCTATCGGCTAATGTACTTTTTCCATGATCGACGTGAGCAACGATACTGAAGTTCCTGATTCTTTTTACATCAACATTATTATCTAATTCGGAACTGTATGCACGCCTTAAAAACCTAAATAAACTAAAAAATATTGTAATATTTAAATTTTATGTAAGTAAAAAGATTATTTGTGTTAATAAGTAAATGTATACCTTTTACTTACGTTTTACAAGATTTAAAATTAAAGGAGTGTGAGTATTTTATTCTACTTAAAACTAGAACCATTTTATTTCTTCTACACTATTAATCATTTTAAGTAGTTTTACGTTTTAGGTTAGAAAATAAGGAACATCAACCAATTTAATCGTTCGCATTAAAATGTCACAATCAGCTGACACCAACATCAACTAATATTATTATATAGTTTTATTTTTTTAATAAGTTGTAAGCCTTGTGCCTTTCGATGTTTTCATTATACTAATATTTAGTAGCTCTCCGATCTTCTCTTGTGAGAATTAAATTATAGTATTGTTAATATTATTTATTTGCATTGATATATTAGAGATTGGTGACTGTTTTGAAACGTTCAGTCCTACGTTATTATTATTATTTATTCAACGTGCTATGAATAATCAATTCAAGAACTGAAAGTAACCATTTTATATTCCTATTTCATTTGTTGTAAATCGTAGCTTTGAACAGAACAGAGCCTGGAGCTTGCTTTGCTGTCTCGATGGTTATTCTGTTCTTTTAAATAGTTTATTAGCTCTGGCAACATTTATTATACGTTGTCAGTTGAGCCACGTCATTTTTGCTTGAATGAGGAGGTTTTTGAGTGTTGGTTTACGCGGCGTCTAACATAAGCTACATTGTAAATTTATCAAACATGAATATATTCCGTTTGCTCGCCGATCTGTCCCACCTTTTAGCTATCATAATATTGTTATTGAAAATCTGGAAAACCAGATCATGTGCAGGTAAATTGATTCGTACCGGCATGTTTGTGTGATCAGTGTCTGATTATGTTTAATGGGAAAACACTATTTGTGGATTCTTTTTAGGAATATCGGGCAAATCTCAGATACTGTTTGCAATTGTGTACACAACGCGGTACTTGGACCTGCTGACGACCTTTATTTCTGGATACAACACTGTGATGAAGGTTTTCTTCATTGGGGCCTCATACGCTACAGTATATTTGATGTATGTCAAATTCAAAGCCACCTATGACCACAATCACGACACATTTAGGATCGAATTCCTAATTATTCCATCTGTGATCTTGGCTTTATTGATTAACCGCGAGTTTACAGTACTGGAGGTTTGTATCAGCTGCTTTTATTTAATTAATGTTGTTTGTGAAACTTTGGTTATAGTCTGATAACTTTATGTCTCATAAAATGTATGCCATCTGTATGTATAATCAACTGATAAAATTGTATTGTGTATTTTGCAGGTACTATGGACATTTTCAATTTACCTGGAGTCTGTTGCCATCCTGCCACAACTGTTTTTGGTGTCAAAAACAGGAGAAGCGGAAAGCATTACATCTCATTATTTGTTTGCACTTGGCTCATACAGAGGATTGTACTTGTTCAATTGGGTAAATATATACTATATAATCTAACTAGTTACCTGACCTATATATCCTTACCAGCCATGCCTGTATATATAATCACAGGAACGACAGACTAGCTTATAGGAATATCGACGTTATTACAGTATTTCGTGACCTAGAGTTTGTTAGATGACAAAATTAAGTAAGCTAGTTATTGTAAAGAGTGTAAGAGGAATAATGGTACTGCTGTTGGTATGTGTTTATTACAGTAGAGTTAATGTAAAGGAATACATTTTGATGACGAGATAACAAAACCTGTATGCAGAATATAGATAGAAATTATAAACATATTTCCTACTCATGCACATAATCAGATAAGATACATGTACAAATGGCATATTACTAATGTAAAATTTCTTGTAAAAATAACATACCGTCACGCCAGGTCCCTAACGGGGTAGACAGAAAGCACCGTGTGCCAAATATCTCTGTCCTTGCAAACCTGACGTGCTTCGTCTACATTCATCATTCTATTCATGCACACACACCGGTTTCGGAGACTTGACTCCTCCATCAGCCGTCAAATAAATTATTGTTATGTAAATTAAATATTGCTCATAAAACTTGCAGAAATGTTACTGTTAACAGTTTTATAGAAATAATGTGAACAAATATATTGTACACCAGTGGAAGGTAGATATAACATTTTTGAATGTCATATAACCACAGTATAATAATCTTGATTCTATTTTGGTAGTAATTTTTTAGACATTTAGTAAATGTTAGTAGTGTTTGATATTTAGTAGAAACAGTTGAGGATATAATAATTACACTTAACACGAGAAGGTAATAAGTTTGTAGAGGGTATCGTTACTACAAATTATTTTTGTATAATGAGATCACAGCTGTCTAGCATTCTGCAATGAAAAGTATGCAACTTGGCAACTCCACAGGTATATAAAACCTTATCAATAAAAGAACATCATGATATTATAGATTGTAATGTTTCTGTAGTATTCATGATTAATTGAAATTTACTGGAATAATCTTAAAACAAATAGAATTATATACATAAATTGTTATATGCTGTGGATGTATTCTGCGCTTCATATATACAATATAATATATTTGTGAACATTTCATGAACCATAGTAAGGATTCTTTCTTGGTAAGTATTTGATGTGGCATATAAACCCAGTTCCTCCAATACTTCATTGTTGTAAAAATATAATTCTGCCTGTTTCATTAGCAAAACTTAAATAGAATTCAGCAATTCTATCCATTTGTCTTCCTGTTGTGCTCGGTTTAGACTTTACTTTGTAAAAAATGTATATAAAAAATCTTAAATGTGGAAAAAACCTTTTGTTTGAAAGAGTAATTACAATAATAAAATATTCACTATTATATTGTGTATATTTAAATTGTAGTCGACTCATAATTTATTGTTTAATTAGTTATGATTATTAATATTAGCCAATATCTACATTTTAAACTTACACTGGCTTATAATCTATACAAATAAAAAAAAAACAAATTAAATGATCTATTGGTGATTTCAATATACCTGTGATTTATAAGTCCAATATTATAAATACGCCACTGGTAATGGTTGTCTTTTTTTAAATACATTCCTGCTTGTTTCTCACAGGGTAACTTTTGAAATGACTAAACAAATTTTGTTGGAACTTTCACTTCAACATAGTGAAGGCTATAATATAAGATACTTTGTATCTTAGATAGATTTAAGATTAAAGTGTGAAGTTGAAACATTTGTAAAAAAATTGAATTGGTAAAATGTATGTATTTTTTTTAACAATGGTAATGCAAGTTATACTCTATATCTTACTAAAAATTGTATTTCACACAGATAAAACTGGGCGCTGTTACTTATATGGGATAATAATATAGAACTTATGGTCTATTCATTATTTTTCAGATATACCGCTACATTGTGGAGGACCATTATGAATTAATTGCTATAGCAGCTGGTATTGTACAGACTGTGCTCTACTGTGACTTTTTCTACCTCTATGTCACTAAAGGTAATTAAGTCCCATTATTATAAATATAGAGATACGAGAAATATACAATATAATTAATGGTATATGTATTAGAGGAATAAGTTAAGTAAATAGTGTTTAGGTTATACAAAGTGCTTATTTAGTCTTAACAGATATACATTCTAGTTATCCAGGAAATGGCTTTAATTAATATACTTAGTAAGGTTTTTTTGGTTTCATCCAAGTTGACAAATTAATTGAATCTGTCTTGTTTTGGATTTGTCCTGATATTATATTAATAATAATAGGTTGTACCTTGTCTTTCCAGTTCTGAAGGGAAAGAAGTTGCAGTTGCCTGCTTAGCATTCTAGCATACATCTGCAGAAGAACCACTGACAGAAATGCCTGTTACATTGTTTTTTAACAGTCAATAATTAGATTTAACTGCTACAATTTCAACTTTTAAAGAATGGAATCGAATATACATAGTGGGTATTGTTTGGTATAATGTAAATTGTGAGTAGACTTAATAAATTGGGCAATAAATAAAAACCCATATAATACCGTACAATGTATTTCAAAACCATACAATTCAATTTACTTAGGGATATAAATGATGTTGGACTTGTTCGTTTTATATTATTTTTTGCGTTTTATGGTGCGGCAACTATGGTAGAGTTCGACAACTATTCGCGTTGTTGAGACTTATCTACGCAAAACATTCGAATCATTGCGGAGTGTTCAGACAAAGATTAATGCCTATCGGACCTAAGTCCCTAAGCCACTTTACACGCGATTTTTCTTCCAATTTGCACGCAGTTCATCCGAAAATTCATGTGTACTCAACAAGCACTAATGAATAGTTTGGTAGCTTTGTGGGAACGAATAGTTTGTCGAAAACCGTACCTATGTTGTTTTATTGCGTTTGTACGCTACAAAAATCTTTGATATATGTACCCACACCATATATAAAAGGAAATTATGTAATTTTCCCAGAATGCAAATCAATTTTTTGTTTATGAAATGAGTATGTATGTCACAGTACTTACACAAATTCATTGAAGAGTTTTAAGCTACTAAAGTATGGCATTGAAATCCATTTTGATAACATTCTTTAAGAAAGATATACCTAAGATTAGTTGCATTAGCTCGTGCATCGGAGCAAATATCAAAATATTATAAAATGCAATTTGTGATTTATTTAATATCACTTAGATACTTACTTCTATAGTTAAATATCTTTATTTTATTTTGATACTGGCTGATTCGGCAAAAGTTATTCTGCCAAATAAATTATGTACACGCCCCTCTCCCGCAATTCGGTGAGACTCCTCCGTGCTATACCGGCGGCGGTGCGGCGGCATAAATTTTTCAATTCATTTTGTTTCGATTGACGTTTTAAATTCGTAATATCTTTTGAACGGAAGGTAGGTAGGTATTGAAACAGTCTTGGTTAGGAAATTATTTATTTGGATAAGGATCAATGCAAAGGTATCGATAACTTGGTCTGAATTTCTTTTCACTTTTAATATGTTAAAAAGTGACATAACTACAATAGTTGGGCATATGCTATCGCGCCTTTTTTTGTAGATATTGACATGTTCTTTAATATTGTAGAACAATTTTTTATTCTATCATCAATAATTTTCGCAGCACATGCGATGATCGAAATTTCACCTTGGCTTACATTATTGTCGCTTTAGTAAGGATCCTTATTTTTTTCTTGAAATTAATATAGCCTATGTTGATCAGTGATAATGTAGCATTGAAATGGTGAAAGAATTTTTGAAATAGGTCCACTAGTTTTTGAGCCTATTCGTTACATGTATACACAAACACACACACAAAAATCTTTCCTCTTTATAATATCAGTATAGATATAGCATTGACCTTATTTAAGTATATCATAAAGATTGTGTACATATAAAATTATATGTTCTATTTACCAAACTACTAAATTCCTTTTATTCCTCTTATAGAACGTGACATAATACTAATACTAATGGTATTACTATTCTTATCTGTTACTTGTGAACTTAAACCAAAACATAGTATTAAAACGTCTTTCTATTGCATAATTTAAAGTCATCATTAGCTGGTAGGCCGTATACAATTTCTGTGAAGTGTGTTTTAGGAAAATTCGCTTGATGAGAATGAATCATAGTGTTGTACTATTGGTATCCAACATTATTTAAGTAATGTATGGTAATGACAGGCCTTAGTAGGTAGATTGTTGTGAACTACGTGTAATATTGACGTCTTTGGATGTTGCTATAAAATTTTGGGCAATAATGAAGTCAGAAAATTGTCTTACAGTTAATCTATATAAAGGAAGTAATGGTGAACAGAATCTGAACCTGGAATCCAATAATTACTAATATGTAGATCAAACATTGTTTTTTTTTACATATAGTATTGTAAGATGATAAGTGTAATTTTGCTATAAGGATTGGTAAATAAATTAAATTTAAAAGTGAAATAGTGTTTTACTAACGATTTCAAATATTATATTCATAGATTGTTAAGATCTACTTTAGTGGGTAGATATTAAGAACGCCTTGTAGTCTATCAGAGATGAACATCTATTCAAATTGGTATTGGGGTAATTTAGTGTCAAATGTACATTGCTATTTTAGAAACTTAGGTTTTCATTAATCAAAGAAAATGTTTACACACCATTATCCCCACCATCATGTGGGATACATAGCTAGGGAGAGAGAGAGAAAGAGAGAAAGAGAGAGAGAAAATATTTGCACAATATTAAAAGATTAATAATAAGACATTACAAGTTCTTATGTTTTAAAACCACAGCATTTCTGAACGTATTACATGCTCTAAAAATTGGACTGAATAGAATTTTCTATGTACGTTGGCCGCACAACAAAGCTGCATATTTTACGAAGTCAGCTACATGTACCTGTTCCTGTAAAATAATACAATGAAAGTTTCAAAAACAAGTAACTTTGTACTTAATTAACTCTTCTAAACAAATCGATGAATTTTAAGCTAGTTAAAAATGATTGTAAAGCTCATGTCATTCTCACTTTGCTTAGTAAATTACTCCCAGATAAGAGGTAATGGTCAATCATTGAAAAACATGTTCACATATGAGCTCGATAGATGTCTGATATAACAACAATACTGATTATATATGTATTATTAAACAGCTATAACGAGAAAACAAAAAAAATGGGTTGGCAACGAAACATGTATCTTAGACGCAACCATCCCAGTCTTCAGGAGTAGCATCACAGCTACGAATGGCTGAATTAGATGGTTATCAATGGTAAACGACCTCATATTAATATACACAATCTAAACTTACATATATAACACTGAACTTCGTCTTATTGATTATAACTACTTCTAGTCTTGTAAGTTTTTAGTAAAATGAAATAGTCGCCCTTAAAAGTTCTGGTCTTCTAGTCCTTTTGAAGGTTGGCTGCAGCGCTATGTGAATGCTACCAACTTGTTAGCTAATCAATATACTGTATATCAAGTATATTGATGTTAGGCTATCAAGATAATTTTATATATCTTACAAGCTAGCACTATTCCGTGAAAGCAGTGACTGGGGAAGCGCAATACAAAACTTTGTTTCAAATAACAAGTCACTTGCACTGGTCCATCTCAAACTTGCATAAGGCCGGGTTGTGCTTAAGGTAACAAATTGTTTTCATCACATCGCGAACACTACTAACTTATCGATATATCTGGAAAACCTTTAAAGAAGTTCCCGAGGACTATCACTGGCGGAAATACTTAGTTCTAGCCTACCTCTATGGCTAATAGGGGTGATTGTATAATTAATCATCAAATACCTTTAACATAGTGCTGCTATTCATCAGATGAAAAATTCCATTTGAAAGGGTGTCTTCCGATAGTATTGCTGTGTATGTCACACCCATTCGCAAGTTTTCCTTAATCTATGATCAAAATATTTTCAATTTGTATGAGGAACAATGATGAGTTTGTTAAGACCGAGTACATCAATAAAATTGTTAGCAATAGCAATAAAACAAACATTTTATGGGGTGTTAATAATTATTACTTGATATACTGATATAGATTATTAGTCTTCTGTTTTCCATTGAATATTCAAAATATAATAAATTTACACTTAGGTACTTATGTATTATAATCTCTAGTATGTCAATTAACAATGGGTATTGGTAGGACTTGTGAAACTTTTATCTTTTCTCACTTTGTCATTGTAATGTTGAAGTTAAATTCCTTTATTATTTATTGTAGTGAGCAAGATTGCTTTTACGAGACTAGGAATCTGATGCTTTTTCAAAAAAGTTATGAATTTTTAAGAATCTAATTACTGTCCATACAAATTTGTTCACCTCATATGTAAAAATAACTCTGAGCTTCTCTAAATGGTAATAAAAATTTGTTATAATATGTAAGTAAGTACCCGAGTCTCTAAAGGCATTGAAAAGTTTGGGAGCATTGTGGATATTTTGTTTGACTGCAACTTGTAGAAAATTTGTGTGGCTAATTCTTGTAAAATCGAAGTGCTTCCTTGATCTGAAAGCCCAATGAAAATCAATATTAATCAATCGTGGTGAAAAGAATTTTGATGGTAAATATAAGAATTACTTTTCACAGCATAATATCTTTTTTGTATGCATAATAGGTCAATCATAAAAATGTATAAGTACCTGTGTGATCTAATGCAAAGGAAATTTTATATGGCGCGATTTTATTATGAAGCCTTAGATATTCCTCTTTGGTACTGCTTGTTGTTGCATCCAGTAACACAGTGATTAAAGATTTTTCCAATGACATTGTGCAACTAAGTACTGTGGTATTTCTGGATTTCTAAAAGAGTATAATTGACAAAATATTAATGTAAATGCATATAGTCCACTAAACTTTCTATTGAAATGGTGACAACCTAATTTTTTTCATGGATAAGTATTTAATTATCATTATGCTGAACATATGTTTTCATTAATTTATGATTTCAGTGTATCAAAAGCAATATTTATACTATTGAACAATTAAATCTTGTATATAAATAATATTTGCATATAATTATATAAGTTTTGTTATTGGTTTCCTGAAATTGCGAGTTAGGGATTTTTTTTAGTTACAAATTACATTTATTATCCTTGTAAAGTCAACCGCACAGAGGTTGGTCACCCAGATACTACCTTTACATGTACATGTTAGTCAATTTTCTATTTTAGACACATGACTGAGTTTTTCTTACATTCTTAGATGGAGTGACTTGAATAGTTTCTACTATCCACTGACCCCATTTGAAATTAGCAGATATGTTGGCATAAGTATTTTCATCTTCATATTTCATGTCAATTATAGAGAATAAGCCTGGTGTGGTTGTGATCTGTAATGAATATAAAAACACATTTTAATATTAGTTACATGTATGTAGAAGTGTTTCGTTAAGATATCACTTTTCATAGCATTTACTTACATACAATTACAATGAATATCTACAACAGTTCTCCACAATATTCAAATTTGATTACATAAAATAATAAACATAGATATAGTAGTTATAGGTTAAGGAGTCACTAAGCATCGGGGGGCTGCATATGTACATTTTGGCAATAACTGGCCATATATTTGGACTGTTTGTTACGCTGCCAGTGTGAACAATAATTATAGACACATTTGTAAAACAGCAAATACCTATTTCAAACAATTACAAAACATACATTCTATCTACTACAGATAATGGTATTTAAGTATGTGGTACATTTATTTACATTTCAACAATAATATTGTTACATAGGCTAGGCAGCCAGCATCTGCTTATTTTTCTCATCTTATGCTATTCATTATCAAATTAACCATTTAGTATTACCGTTAAAAATAAAACGAAAGAGCACTTACAGAACTCCACCAATATTTCCTATATCTCTGCCACTGAATGAAATATTGCATGATATCTTCTTGTGGTACTGTGACATTAAATTCAAGTTCTGAATTTTTCTCTACAATACATTTTTCATTGTCAAACTCAACAGTTACTTTGCTAACGTCTTTAGGTAAGCAATTATTAATACAACCATGCCTCCTATCAATATTTTCGGTTTTTATTTCAGCAATACGCTTATTGAGGAAAACAGGGAAATTCTGGTGACTTTTTGCACGAAGAGCCAGTAGCCAATTTTTATGCACATTCTGCAGTATAATTTGACTTGGTTTCTCTAAACTACAACTAATACTGTTTTTACTTGATAGTTTAAGTTTAAAGAATGTTCTAAGATTGAGAATATTTTCAATTTTTGTTCTCATTTTTCTTCACTTTTTCTATATTAAGTTCAACATCGTCAACTTCATGTAGAGGTATGTTTCCAGGTGGTGCAACGAAGTAATCATCTTCCGTTACTGATGCATTTTTCAAAATTTCTTTTTGACAGCTGCCTTGAGTCACTTTATCTTCTCGTAAATATAAATTTCTATAATAAAAAAAATGATTTATACAGTCAACTACACACAAGATTATTGTTGTCATGCATTTCATTGATATGCAAACAAGTAGGATAAACAGATAACAGAATTAGTTATTTAGATATAACTTAGGCAGGAATAACACCTGAAACTCTTTATTTGGCTTAAATGGTATAATACTTACTCGTTCTCTAATACTGAATACAATGGCTGTATATTATCAGTATTTATATGGATAATTTTATTAGCAAATGAAATAGTATCTTCTAAAACCTGAACCCCTTCAGCAGTATCACACTTGACTAAAGAAAGCCGCTCTAAAAGGGAAATTGTATTAGCGTCCACTTGTACCTTCTCTTGTTGTTTCCTTTCTAAAGTAATCATAGGATTTTGAGGTACCTTTGAGCTGTATT
Organism: Agara michaeli; assembly: GCA_018245675.1. Taxonomy (NCBI): domain Eukaryota; kingdom Metazoa; phylum Arthropoda; class Insecta; order Lepidoptera; family Hesperiidae; genus Agara; species Agara michaeli. Next base: position 3,168 of record DWDX01001706.1, on the reverse strand, counting down.
TTCGTAATATAAGACGTGCGTTCTTCGATATATGGTAAGTAGTAATACCTAACCTGTATTTCATAGTAATTTTTATTAGAAAGTATAAATAACTTGAATGTTATTACAAATCTATCTAAAAGTTTTATTTAGATTAATGCCAAATTAATATTGTTAAATTGTTATTTATATCTACTATACCAGACCTAGAACATTTGAAATTTTTGGCATTGACAGATATTTCAAAATTTTTGGCGGTTCAGTCTACATGGCATATTGGTTTTTATACATTTGAGCTAAGGCAAACTAATTTTCAATTTTCATGCCGTTTCCAGGCATTTCATTTTACGTTCCACTTTGGAATAAAGTTACTATACTAATAGATATAAATGTCAGTCAATTATTAATTATTATCGACAGAAATTGGCGGAATCACACTATTTTAGATCAAAATTTTAACACTATAGTTTGGGTTGAAAATCTTAGTGTCGTCTCTTTCTCAGTAACATTTACTGACATTGACGTTGACGTTTAAATTTTCCGACAATAAATACAAAGAGGTTATGAAATTATATGAAATATATACAATAATTAAAAACTTAGGCAATTCTATTTAAATATATATATATATAAAAGTAAGTACATTTTTCTGGTAAGGATTGGAGACATTTATTTAGTTATTAATTTAGTAAATTTAATTGTAATTTATGCATTATTGGTATTTATAGGTAATTATCATTCAAATCATGTATACAAAATTATATTAAGTATTTGAATTTTTTCCTTAAATCAAAACAGTTTGAAGTGGTCAAAGAATACTTATTCAATTCTCATTTATAACGGATTTAATAAGTAAATCACTAAAGCGTCTGTAATAAGCTATTTAGAAAATTAATAAGCAATAGCAGAAAACTTAATTGTAATAGGGAAGAAAACGAGATTGCAATGAGTTATAAATTACATTACAGAAGTTTTTTTCAGTCAACATGAAAAAGTATGCGCGGAATATGCTGTACGACAAGTTACATAGAGGAGTTGTAATATGTTGTGTGGGGTTGACACTCTACGGGTCGGTCATCCTTGGAGAACATGTTTATCGTTACTTCAGATATGTGAGACCTCAAATGAAGGCTGCTAAAGAGGCAGCTGAAAGGGAGCTCTTAGCAGAGGGTTCGGCAGACAAGTTTGTTTAGTTTTTGTAGTTGCTATTTCTAGCCAATCGTTAATAGGACAATACTACTCTGTCTCTATCACTGCAAACTGACCATAGAGTCTGAAAGATTTCAAAAAGAAAGTCGAAGATGCAGAATAAACATTTTATGATGTCATACTTAATATACAAGTGGTTTAGTATTAATTTTTATAAATATAAAATGATTTCTACTGCTTCACTGCCAATGTACATCAAGCATTATAAGTCAATAGATGATGAAAAACATGTGAACCTGTAAACATTACATTATGTAGCATCACTTATCATCAACTTAGATTAAATAAGTTAATACACAACTTTATTGCAATCACTTACTAAGATAATATTTTTATTTCTTGTCCATCTATAGCTATGGGCTATGGATCAGCTACGAGCTAATTCACATTATTATGGATTATTCACTCGTCGATGTCCAGGCTTTTGAACAATACTAAGCCTCAGATTTATAACAATGTTTTATATTCATAAGTAGATAAAGACAGACAGACATTGTACAATTTGATATATGGAAAAATAAGTTAGTAAGTAAAAAGACATTAAAAATGTTTATTCTCTGTTTTTATTTGATTTATTGAGATTTATTGTTTTTTTGCAGGAAATTGTTACATCTGCGATTAATTGTTAAGTAATATTATATTTATAGAATACCTTAGAGAAAGTATTAAATCTGTGAATTTATATTTTTGTTTTATTTTTTATTTAGGAAGAAGTAAAATAGATTGTTGCATGTCTAATAAAACATTGTAGAAATTGACATTGTTGATTTTAAGGGCTATCTATCCCCATCGCTATTTTTATTGTCTGTAAATTGTAAGTCCAGATAAAATGGCAGAAAATTTGCAGGAGGGTGTTGTAAATATGTGTGTTCATATTGGTAAAGACTGGATATGAATGTGTTATATTAAAGTCTCAGTCTCATGTTACATGTGGTCATGTAGAAACTTGGTGATTTTATACTTGCACTTCCTGCCTTATTGCCGGCCATATTGCCATACGGAAATAGTTAAAGCTAACAATATGCAGGTATATTGTATACAGAGTAGCCACCGCGAGATGGTGATAAATTAATTATGACATTATTCGTGAGAACTTAGTTCCACTAACCCTTCGATTTTTTAATAAGTGAGTAATTACACTTTTCTTTTCATATTCATAATAAAACTTATCTGAACACCGTTGTATGTATAAGAAATTCATTTTTAGATTAAGCTAACGAATCAGGTATTGTAAAGCAATTCATAATTGATAGAGCCAATTACTAGAGGAGACTGCAGCATTACCTACAGATATTTTTTTCTTGCAAGTCAGACGTTCTCTTATTAGAGAATCGATTGCTCGATAACGACCTTTTTATTACATCAGTGTTAGGGGCACGTGTTTTTTAAGAATATGACATAACAGAATGGAAAAGTACTACTTCTTTATGTAGATATGACTGTATAAATAACGATAAATATTTTATCAAACCGTCAAGTTATTTGTGCACAGTTTTATAATACATTAAGTGAAGAGACGGACGTGTTAACACGATGTCGCATGAAACGCCTGTATTAAAATTCAATAATGGACTGACTTGTCCTATTTTAGGATTGGGCACTTGGCAGGTAAAAATATTATAAATAGTTATTATTTTTACGATATCTAACACATTAATTTTACAGTAATAGTAAGTGATGCACTTATAATAATTTCAGTATTTACTTACTTCACGATCAACATTAATTTATTCGTATTTTATCTACGAGAAAGTGTAATAAAATTAGAAAAGATGGACTAACATAGTACTTATTAGATACCTATTTAATTTTTACACCATTCAAAATACGAACTCGAATTATGAAGCTTAATACATTATTGGAAGCCTCATATATGTTGATGTACCTACTACAAGTACTTGTAGGCTAACCCTGGCGAAGTAGTCCAAGCTGTAAGAGATGCTATCGACATTGGGTATCGGCACATCGACTGCGCTCACC
>DWDX01001705.1:0-17526 GCA_018245675.1 Agara michaeli | reverse complement strand
CGGTAGAACAGCAGGTGTAAGAAAATATAAGTAACTTCTAGATGATTTATGATATATACATATAATAAGTGTAGGATCGTCGCGTTAGATTAAAATAATTTTTCTCTGTTCCTGTTTTTCTATCCGCCCAGACGCTCTCAGTTCCTCATTTTAATTATTCAACGTTGCAGCTTAATCCTGCAAGAGGAATGGAAAAATTAATAAATGTAATAAAGCAAAATATTGTATAAATTCGGAGTAACTTTTTAATTTGGAACCAAACATTGTAGAATTTTCAAAAAATACGCAGGTTGCAGATTGTAAACGATCTGTTAAAGTTCCGTGGGTGATTGCTGGTGACAAAGTTTTCACGACCCTCATGCTTCGGAGTGTTCGTAAATCAATGAATCAGTATTGCTAACATTCCTTTATCGTTTTGGCATGTGATATTTAATCTTAAAAGAGCACGTAACATCGTCAAGCCAGGTGTCTCAGGATTTGAATATAATCCATATGATTCATCCTTGAAATAATAAACCATCAGACGATCACTGCTTACTACTTGAATTTTATTGTGAAGATAGGTTATAGGAAATGGGATCCGTCCACATTTGACGTCCGAGCGGTATATGCTCACGCTTCGGTAGAGTATATTCTCTTCCGTCAAATCGATAATTGAATAAGATAGCTGGGACGGTCGCCTAGCGCCCCGTCGGGTCGGAATTGGCATATCCGTTCATCCGTGTCGCTTCTTAAGATGTCGTTTGACATTAGATGTATGACACTGGTGCCCGAGAATACAGTCTGCTGACCTGGTTTATTATTATAGTGCATATCTTGAGGATATTTGTCCTTGTTATTTTTATGATGTTTTATCATGTTCAGCCGTAATACGATATGAATGTTTTAAGATAAAGGTAACTAAATTCCGGTGATCTTGATGAATACAGTATCATGAAGTTACATTATTAAAATTGTGTCAATTTACAGACCATGTTTTAATACTTCCTGTGAAATGAAGGCATTATTTTAAATCAAAGCTGACAAATAATATGCAAGGCATTAAAATTGTCGTTTGTGACTTTATAGTAGGTACTAGTGACTCTAGGTTTTACAGTGTGGTTTTCGCTCTCTTGGCTTTGAATTTAAAAGTAATCTCACAAAAATATAGGAAACGACAATAAATGTTGTGCTCAGAAAATATTAATTGTGACCTAAAACAATAACAGAATTATTTTTCTTGCTTCCGTAGTCTAACAATTATAATATTGTCAGAATCATCAATATTGGTGTTAAAGTTTAAAAAAAGAAAAATATTTCGTAATAATCATAAATTATTCAGTTCAAATACATCAATTGATGTAATATTGAACAACAGGCAACGATCCACGCATAGCAGTTACGGTTCGCTACACGTTTGTTTGTTAAAACGTTGATTCAATCAATGGCGATGGGCGCGGGCGTCGGTCGCACAACAATCGCACTGGCCAATTCTCCTCATTGTGTGCTGTCTGTCCACTCGCCACAATTACGCGTGCACATCCTATGTTTGACCCGCCTGACTCACAACGCATCTGTTTCTAAAGTTTATTGTTATTTTTGTCGTTCGTTATGAGGATGCGTATTTCAAAATAGATGATTCTAATAGACCAGTTGTAGTTATAACTCCTTTAATGACAGTTCCCACGCTACAAGAGGGGATGCTAAATAATTCTTTTTATAGTCTTTAAAAGGTTGCGTTAAACCTAGGTTAATCTTTATAAGCTTCATTTATAAATATTAACAGGGCATTTGTAGGATTTTAATAAGGAATAACAATTAAGGTGTAAGATACTAAAACTTGGTTTCAAGTTTTGTTTTCATCTCTTTATTATTCAAAAGTAGATTTTTGTAGGCATAATTGTTAATGAGTTCTTTTAATGCAGCGCGTGCGTACGTCGTAATACATGACAAGGGAAAGTAATCTTATTTTGTGCCCCTACGATTTATCTTAATAAAATTGCAATTCCCGAAGGATATAGCAAAATGGGGAAGAACTTTTTCCTCATCTATTATTTATTTTGTTAAATGGGTTTTGGTATTAATACCGACATAGTCTAACTGCAATATCGTATGCATCCACGAAAACTTTTATTATAATATAATTATTAAAACTAAACGATGTCTCAAGAGTTAGATGTCCAGAAATATTACTCCATATAACTGTAGTATAATTACTTTTTATTCTAAAGATTTTAATAATAGCTGATGATTGATGATCTTTTATTAGAAATATTATATAACTTTACCCGTGATGCAGATTTAATTTACGTTGCCCTTCTGAGCTATTTACGATATTGGTGGAAAGATTTACCTACACGTTCTGTTAGCATAATTCTAGGTCAGAAGCCATTTATTTCTGAAAATGAATAGCGGCAACTCAAGCTCACATTGTTTATCGAATATTTTGATCGTATGTTCGAAATGTTTGTCTAATAATTTAGGGGCAAACGCCGAGTGTTTGCAGGGAATATACCTATTAGCAATTTCAAATACTTAATGTTTAACTGTAAATTACTGCTGGAAGCTGAAGTGGGTAGTCCGATATTATCCAGTTCATTGTTGGTTCCCATAATAAGGCGTACCCTGTTTACTTTAATAAGTGTGTGCACATTTCTGTATTATTACTAAGTAAAGAGAAATTGAGTACCTAAATACTACAATATGAATAGTTGCTCTAGCACGGAGTTACGACTTTACTTTAATTAGGTTAAGTAAATTACTTTTATTGCTTTGTTTTATGTCATGCACCCTTGAATTTCAAACAACAGATTGGTACAACAAGAACAACATACCGTCACGCCAGGTCCCTAGCGGGGTAGGCAGAAAGCACCGAGTGCCAAATATCTCTGTCCTTGCAATCCTGACGTGCTTCGTCTACATTCATCGCTCTCTTCATGCATACACGCCGGTTTCGGAGACTCTTGACCCATCCATCAGCCAGTATCTGACCTATTTGGTCGAGATGGCACAGTCTAGGTCTCCCTCGGCGCCTACATCCATCAACACCATCCATCAACAGATCGGTGATTCGCCTAATGGCTCGTGACTCTAGTATACTTTATAGTAAAAACTCTACACTGAGTACTTAATGTTGGCACCTTAAGACAATATTTGTAATACATACTACGTAGCTTTCTATCTCAGCGATAAGTCCGAAGTTCGTACGTAATCGTATGTAATGAAGACGTGAGTGAAGGCGGTCGTGAGTCATGAGTGAAGAGCCAAGATCTCTCATCTCGTACAATTAGATCCGACAGTTGTGTATATAAACATGAGTCGTGAGCGAACGCGATTTTCTACGGATTTGTGTTGTTGCCGCCTAACAACTAGTAGAGATGTTATGGTTCAATAACGCCTCTTTAATATGATGAAAGCAACAATCTCTTCATTGATATGATAGTTTTGTTAAATTTAAGTATTGATTTATTTATATGTATTGCGTTCCACGTACATCTATAATACTTAAAATTATTTCTTAAATGTGACTCACAAAAGGAAGTAGCTTTCTATGTATAATAAATAATAAGTCTAATAGGATGCGATGTGCTATTCTAATGTGCTAAAGGGTGTTAAATGTAACCTATTTTATGGCGTTTGTTAAGACGTCGATATAATTGAACATTTACCAGTCACATTCTAGGTGGGTGTAGAGACGAACGCTTTATGCGTTATTTGAGGCTTTCACTCTGATTGTGATATAATTGCGGTGATTTGCTTTGCGCTAACCTCGCAGTTGAATTACTTTATGCTCATACGAAACCGTTTACAATAACTATAATGAAATTGTTCCAGTACAACAGTAGTATTAAATGAAAGTTTCTGAAATTCCGTTTGCTCCGATTATTTACAAAAGAATACCGTCGATTGTAGTAAGTATACAATGTCTTCGCGAACGTATTTGACTTTAGCACAAAATCATAATCTTAGAAAGATCATCGTAGAGGTATGTATATTTATAAGGAATACTTAAACAAATCAAACTGTCGCCGTAACTTTTGTGTATCTACATTAACATTTCATTGGCATTGAAAATCAGCCAGATCACGTTGATTTATCTTCTTTTCAAATACATTTATTTTCTAAGTAAACTTTGTACGTTGTTTATTCACATTACGTTTCATTCATATGTTACTACGTTTAATAAAAGGTCGTCGCCGCTCTATTAATAGTGGCGTGTGCAATACGGGGAATTTGTATTTTCTCCGGTGCCTCAGTTTGGATGAAGGAGTTTAGTCGAGTAGCGCGTGTTGCTTTCGAAGTCCTTGCCATGCGGTTGTGACTGCACTTCATATTGCATTGTTCGGTATTGCAATGCCAGTTCGTTGAGCACCCTTCACATCCCTATTGACGTTCCCGTACTAGGTCTCCCTGCGTCTTGTAATCAACATTGTTCAAGGAGGTTATGCGAATTCAAGGGTGCGTACGCGGAAGTCGCAGCTTTTTTTCTATAATTTGCATTTGAATTCCTTCCGACATTTGGGTATGTAACCCTTCGTGAGTCATTATTGTCAAATCTTAAAGTTTTTTAATTGGGTAATCGACATTTATTAACAAAGTCGACTCATTGCTCTCCCACGTACTTAAGTAAACGGTACGGCAAGTACGATACGGCAAGTACTTAAGTAAACGGTAACCAATTTTGTCGCTTCTAGTTCTTTTACCTAGTTAACAGTCCACCAAAACTACTTATGTTATCTTGTCTTTGGTACTTAAAATTTGAGTATTTACTTAGATGTGTGCCGTTCGTAAAGTACATTACAAGTAGGACATATCCATAGCGAGGTGTACAACACCCCAGCGTAAGGTCACAGAGGTCACATGCTCACGTCTACTTGAGAAATCTTACGGTCGAAACATCGTTTGTGAGTCTAATTATAGTCAGTACATCTGACGTATGTTTTGTGCGCTCTACGTTGTACTACGTAGTTCTAATACACCTTGAATCTAATATTACGTGAGCCGCACCTCCAAATTATACGTAAATTCGTACGTAAGATTCGTATATATACGCCTATCTTTCTGGCAAATGTTACGTTCTTACGTTTAATATTTACGTTACACTCCATAAAGCTACTTGCGTATTTGTGTACTACGTACTATTTAGTAATGTAAATGCGTTCACGTTCATATATTGAACATAATGTATAATATGGAATGTATGTTGTTGTACATCTACATCATTTATTCGGAAAAGAATTAGAAATTAAGGGGAGACGTTGGAAGTTTTATCAAAATTTATTGCACTACTGGGCGTAAGGTGCATTTGTGCTTAGTTACTGTACCCAAGGGAAATATGGGGTGACCATAACTTGATAGTGACTTCGTCATTTATGTATCTAATTATTCCACACTGGACCATTGTCACTAGGAACTTCAGGTAGACGTAGTACATTCGAGTACCCATAGTTAAATAGTTGACAATAATTCGTGTTTCCTTGAGGTAAGATAATTACCTAGCAAGATCATGTAATAATAAATATACAATAATTAATTACACCTTCTGTGGTAGATTTCATGCATTAGACATTTTGGGAGAGCATAACTGGGTTACGTTACTGTAACGATTAACCACGCGTTTATTTTTGTTCAACGTAGTTCAATTGGTGTTTAACGTCCGGAAGTCCCTCACTCATTGTTTGGGTATGTAATAGTTTCATTTAACACAGGGCAGGCCATGAAATTACGCATTTGCCAAATATTTTCATGCGCAAATTTAAACTTTATTACGATGTGAGTTCATTAACGATTGTCATATCCGAGTAACTATCAACCGATACATAACAAATTTGATACATTTACAAAATTAATTTCAGAAATTTTGTAGGTACAATAAGAGCACAATATTTTTTTTTGACACGAAACGATGCAAGTATTCGTGACACAAAACAACGATGGCGGCCCTGAGTCAACAGAATCGTAACTGTTTTGTTTAGCTGTTCGGTCGATTTCATGTGCCATCATTTCTAATTCGCGGGTACATTTTAATACAAGTATTAACGGTTCCTGATGTTCGTGTCGTGCGTTGACTATTCGGCCGATTTGCCCGGCGATTATTTTATTCCACATACCGACGACTGTCGCCGCGAGTTCGTGGTTGTCATGCCAGATGGAAATTTGTGCGGTCTGGATACCAAAAGTTATTTTCGTACGCTTCACATCTATGACACACTTAAATTAATCATGTGTTGCATGTGTTAAAATTGTTTGATTGAAATAGCAATGTAATGTAAACAATAACATTATTGTATTTGAGAATCTGTTTCGTATTCTGCTATCCTTTATTTTTTTGTGATAAAAGATAGACAGACAGATGTCGTAGTAATTAGTGGATGATATTTTGCATAAATATCATTTAGTTGTTTTGAAATCTTTGAAAATGTTAATGTTTCCTAACGGCTATGCTTTTAGAACATTACCTCTGTTGGGCAATCCTTCAAGAGTGGACCGCGGTCGGTGTCGCTAACTTTACGGATGTTTTGCAGCCGGGTCAAAGATAAAAGTGCTTTAGTGTCCACGTAAATTTTTCTACCGTACATCGATAAGCGTAAGTTACAATGGGTTACAGATAAATTGTAATGGAACGGTAACAAATAATTCTTCATAAATTTATTGTCTATTAATTGAAATGGGTGTTTTATCATGATCACTTGAACGTCTTGACCTACCACGTCAAAATTTCTCTTATGATGATCGTCGCGTTTCGGTAAATTTTGTTGATTTTCAACGCTTTCTCAGTAGTAGGTACGTACTATGGATAAGTTAAAGAGACCGTAAAATATTTCCTGTTTTAATTTACGATGATTACGTAGCGGTGTCGCGCATTGTTTATAATTTCAAAGAAAACTGTTATGCGCTATTGGATGAGTTTGTGTTATGTTTTTTTAGTTAAACGTTATAATTACGTCGAAGAAGCTTGTTGGCTGGGCTTAAGGAATCGTCTTGTAACTATAATGCAATTAAAGAAGTTACTAGTGAGTAGTTAATCAAATAACCTGTAGTTATGTAATCGTGACCAGCGTTCAGTTGCCCACTCGGTCCGCTCGCCACAATCCTGCCTTCGGCAAAATTGCACTTCATTTGTCTATGTACTGACGCTTCTGAGCTTGACCTCGCTGCAACATTCTCACGCCTCCGCAAACTGGGCTTAGAGCTCTTAACTGAACACGCGATATATAACTTGCCTTAGAACTAAAAATGAAACTAGTTTGAACGTATTTTATTTGATTTCTTTTATTCTATCATTCATTGTTACTTGCGGTACAATGAAAAATATCATTAAAGCTACGTACCGTCTGTTATATGTAATTCAAATCTACGTTTTGTTGCGTCATCCTACGCGACTCTCGTGTATAACTTAGTTGGGCTAATAGCAGTTGAAGCGGGGTCATTTACTATTTGTATCTATCTATAAGGGACGAAGGAGTGATGTAAAATAAAAATACGAGCTTGCGCATAGAATCGTGTTTAATCGCCGACCGAGGAGATGCACTGCCGGTTGGTTTTGTTTAGAGAGCGATAGAGAGAGATGCACGTGTTGATGTCTGACGATGCAGCTTTTTGATATCATAATTAAGCCCCGAACGACCGTAGGGTTCACCGTAAATTTTATCCCATGACGATATGTGAAGGTGATCTTTAACAGCTCTGTTAAGTGAGCACTCATTTATCGCTTTGCTTTCCAATTAGATAATTTTATAGCTCCGAACAGATTTACTTATGTTTATCTTATGTGAAAAGGTATTAAAATGCTCGCAATGATATTCGAAATTCTCGTAAAAGAATATAAAAGATAGCATATTTTTTAAAATTTTGGAACTATCTTTTCTAAAGCTAAACTACTAGTGAAGCGTAAGAGAATAATACTAACTATATACGGGGAGTGTTAAAACGTTTGCGTTTGTTAAACTAACTTTGCACTACGTAACGGATGCACCTGCAGTATGCAGGGGTGTTTTATTGTATCGCGATAATTATATTGTGAAACCGCCCGTATTTCAACATTCTCAAGTCGGAGGTCGAATTTAAATTGCTTCCAAAAGTTGCAGTACTTCCGAACATTGACTAAAATGTTTTCGATGCAACTTTTTATAACGAAGCTTAAGAAAACCAAATGTATTTTAGTATATATTAATGTAATAATCGGTATACTATGTATGATTAGCAATTAAAATCCGTATTTATCTCATTTACCACTTGATCGGGCTTACAAATAAGGATCAGAATTTGTTCCATCAGAAGAAAAGAATTAGGACTCGTTTGTTATTAGCAGTTTTAGAATACATACATACATTTAGAATAATATGTTACACTAGCTGCGTCCGCGGTCTCGCCCGCATGGAATGCTAGTTATAGTAGGGTGTAAAGTACCTATGACTTGTTTACCAAAACACGTAAATTAAAAATTTGCCATATTGCTACTCTTAGCAGCACTCTTTTACATGTGTCACACACGAACACTGAGTATTATGCATGTAAGGTGTACGTTCACAGTCCTAATTCGTCTTCATACAACAAAAATAAATCAACTAATAAAAACTATATAAGATCTATGATCTTCAAATATTCTATCAAAATCTATATCTGTGTCATGTGTAAACGAACAATGACATCTGTTGAATTATATTTATTATAAAAGGCAGTAATTTGTGCTATTGGATAAAAATCTTTCTGTTTTAAAAATAGCTTCGCGCAGTGCTAACGGATGCACGTGTGCGACGATCTCAGGCCGGCGGCTTCTTATTGCACTCCCGAGCCCCGACAATTACGCACAGCATCCAGACCGCCCGCACGACCAAACAGATGACGTGCTATTAAGAACAATGGAAGACAATAGAGTTATTAAAACCGGCATGATCCTAGGCTATCCAAATAAGGTCTAGAACACGCAATTAAAACTAGTGTGTTTAGTGTCAATTAATTGAAACGTTTAAACATTCTTAAGACTATTTGATTCACATATTCAAAAGTAGTTTAGATTCCTTACTTACGAGGATTACATACTAGGTTTTCGCATTTTGGTAAATGGTGAGAAAAATGATTACGAGGAATGTAGTTTATTACGTAAACGGACACGAGAAAGACAAAAACTGTAGTTATTACATACATACACGACATTTGTTTCCAATATCATTTTCTGACTACTAAAATTTCCTTGCTATTGATCTTGTGTATACAATTAAGCAAAAAATATTTTTTGCTTAACAATTTCTCAAACATAGCTCTAATTAAATTTATACCTACGTAGTTATCGCTACATTTAATATTTAGAAAATAATTTAAATAATAACAAATTCTAATATTTTTTCATTCAAATTTAATAGCTTTACTGAAGATGCTCATCAACGATATCATTTTCCTTCCGTTCTTTCATTATACTTTAATTCCGAAGAACTCATCAAAATACTGCCAAATACCTTTTGTTTTGACGCAATCTTGATAAATCGAATTAAATAGAATCTTTTGGATGGAATTGAAATGCCGCGATCGGTATCTGCTTTTTCATTAAACGTAAAACCACGCGGCAAGTAACGGATATCTGTTGTTCTTTTATAGGCTCTCCCTTTTAGAGCTTTGTCGAAATATTTATGCCCCATATTGAACGTGAAATTCCAAACAATGAAAGCGGTCGGCGCATATGCGCACAGGCCGCCACACGTGCGCGCTCCACAGATTATAATATGATAGATTGAATAAACAGAACAGTCACGGTTCCTTTTTTCTCTAATGCGACTTTTTACACAATAATAATAGGTGGGCAAGCTTTGCCGTTAAAAGGTCACAACAATTTTATTATCCAGTTATAATAGAATAGTTAGTACGTTTTATAAATATGAACCGAATTTGTAAGTGTTATTGCGAAAAAGTTTAGTATTAAACGTTTTAAAAATTAAATTAAAAATGACATTATGACATGCTTTCACGTTTTTAAATGACCTTTAGAATAGGTATGCTTGTTCTTAATTTTTTATTGAAATAAATCAGATTTTATATCACAGTTTAAAGTCAATAATATAGGTATAGGTATGTATAACGATATTTATGTATAAGGATAGCTCATGCATTTGCTTTCTTAATATATCCTTGTCAGTCTTTGGCGCTTACGACGTGTTGTATATTTTACCTGTTTATTTATTAATCTATTACATATTCAACGAGTCACGGGTAAACTCGTTTATTTTTCGGTGCGGCTGACTAGACGACCGGGCATGAAGTGGGAATAAATTGAATTGTTGGACGGAACGCATGATGGTCCCATCATAATATTATAAAAATGCAAATCAACTACTCGCTATTCTAATACCTGGTCAATATTGGTTTATGTAATAGGAATTTATATTGATTCATAGGCGTATATTCCAGAACAAGTTTGTAAGTGAATAAATTTAAACTGTTTTTCGTTTAGTTATCGAAATGCTGTCTTAAGTCTTAAAATATTAAGAACGTAATAAGTTACATACATATACTCATGTATTCATACAAAATTCGGATAAAACAGAGTATGGAATACTTTTGAATACTAGACAGCTAGACTGATCTGAGTTATATTTACGAAGATAAGAAATTTTGACATTTTAGTCATCTACTAGATCTACTGCCACACTCAAAAGGCGTCAACAACCGAAGCTCTTTAAGTAATAGGTGGCAAAACTTTGCAGTAGTTATGTACGTAAAAGTTGAAAGCTTGCAGTATCACGAAGTTTACGTATAAAAGCATTAGATACTTGTTTCGCTTAAATATAATGATTTGGTTTAGTTCCCAAAAGAGTGCTATGAATACTTGATGTCTGTACAGATATATAATTTCTGATTCGTCTTCCGTTTATCTAAAATTTTCCTGTCTTCTTTGACAATCTCTTTTTTCGATGTTCAATACAGCGAAGTTCAGTTTTAAAGTCCGATACAGCAGCACAATGGCGATGATGCCTAGTGCGCTTTGACCCGTCGAAGAGGTGGCGTTAAAGCGAGGGTGACGTGGCGCGGGGTCAGGCATCGATCGAGACGGCACGGCGACACATGTCAACTCGCCAGACGTTGCAAACAGTCGATTCCATACACTGCTACGACTATACATTTATACATATACATTACATATTATATTATATGTCTGTAATTTTGCTTTCCGTATTTGACACATTTAGAAGATTACTTTCCTAAATATTTTCTTACCCAATATTGACATCTTATGAGGATGCTATCTGCCAAATGTTAATATTATGGACTTTACATGTCCTCAATATCATAAATTAGATGTAACCATGACATGAGCAGAACCAACAACATCAACAACAAATTGCTCATGTAAGTTTTACTAACCCGAAGTAAATGATTAAATAAGTAATGAAAAATAAATTGCTGTGTTATTTTGACGTTCATATAGAAGACAAAGGCAACGGCAAAGGTTGTTCAATCAAATAAAGCATTAAAAGTGTCTTTGTAGTTTACTACAAGCGATCCTTTGAGTTTTTGATCGAGCAACTAGAATTATTTATGTACATACTTGTACAAGATTTAAATAAAGAAAAAAACTACTGTATTCAATATTACTCGGAACGGATAAGCATAATTAGTATCATTTACTCTTGAGATGAATATTTTTGTTTTATTTGGTCTTAAAATCCCGGACGTTTTATAGTTTTCCTCAACGGGGTAAAGATAGTTTCGGGTTTATTATCAAACTAACCTTATTAAAAACAAACTATCTAGGTGAGGTGGAAACTTGTTCATTTCGACGCCAACAGTTGTCATCCATCTGACGTTACAGACGGGAAACTTGCTTCATTACAACACGAATCTCTGATATGTATGTGACATGTGTGGAAGATCACTGGTATAGGGTGTTATTACTAGTAGATCGATCGATAACAGACTTATTGCAATTGTTGACGAGTGCTTCAGTAGAGTTCTAGAAGCTTCTTTTGCGTTGCATTCAATACAATGTCGCCCTACACAGTAGGTATAATGATTTTAATTTTTGTTATAAAAATTGTATGTCATATCTCTTTTCATATAGCATTCGCCGCTACTTATATTTCCGCATTCATAAATAACGTAACATCAGTTAGCTGTAGTTTAACCTGCGGCGTGCTCATCAGATTGACCGGAAGGAAGCGAGCGGCTCTATTACCTCGCGGTCGAGCACCCGTGTGGTCACATGGAACTGTATCGATTGTTCACTGTGTTCACGATTATGTGTGAATATAAAAATTTTGATACTATAATTCATTATATAATTTCAAATAGAGATGAATTAACCCAAATTAACCCAAATCGGTATTTTCCGTAATTTAATTATCAACAATTTTAATTAGGTAATATATTATTTAACAACTATATAGAAATACGAAAAAACAAAACACAATGAATATGTTACCTAAAAAACTTTGGTAGTTCTATTTGACAGAAGCAGTCTCCGCCGTTCCCACAACAGTCGAGATCGTGACCGCTCCGCGATCAGGAGCAATGATATCCAACTTGCTTTGTATCGCGTACATCGTGAAATGAGTTTAAAGAATAGTTTAGACTTGGCATTTCTTAACACGAATGCGTTCGGTTATATTGATCAATATGAATAATATTAATTAACATATAACATACAATCAAGCATTTGAATAATTAGATAGGTACTACACTCAATTATTAGATCCGTCCCTTTGTATCCCTTGTCATCAGATTCTTGTAATAACTAGCGTTTTCGTATAGACAGGAGTATAATTGATTGAGAATGCTCGTGAAGGACGACGGAAGTTCGTATTTTTTGATTTGATGAAACTAAATTCATTAATTGACGATATCGTAACGTGACGAACTTATTACGAATTTGAAATCATGAATCTTACTAAGTAACCTGTCTTTGCAACAGACAGGCGTTGAGTAAATCGAAAAAAAAATTGCCCATTAACTTTTGCACAACGTACGATGTAAATATCAATTTGTGCACAAATAATGGTAACCAAACTGCTATATTTACATCTATAGATAAAATAAAAAGTGCCATCAAATTAATAACGATTAATACACAAAATGCATGCCGTGTTTCAATTTATTTATTACGAGTAGGTACTTGTGATTCGTACGTACCAAGCTTATAAATAACTACGTTGCATCACACGTGTAAACTTACAACCGTTAAGCACGTCTGTAGATTCGATGCTATCGATGCCGCGAGGTGTGAAGTGAGAGATATAAAAGCTGTTATAGTACACCTCGTTGAGTTCTACTGAAACCAGCGATCAATTAACGTGACAGTTTCTAAACGAAAATGTCACCACATATTATTATTAACGTCAATAGCACCTGCCTGTAACCCATTTGAAAATAAAAGCAGACAAAAATCCCGTTTTATTCATATAATATTTATTTATCGAGGTTTCTTTTTTCATAGTTGACATTCAACGGCCTTGTTTGTCCTTGTGATACTGATGGATTTTTGTTAGTTTCGATTTCTAGGTGATGTCTATGATCTATGTTTTAATGTAGAAACATGTAAGATTTTTAATGGTCCACATTTAATTTACATTTATTATATCTGTATACATATGTAAATAAAATGTGTCTGTAATCTGTATCTGTGCCTGCTCTGATATTATCGATATATGTACAAACTGCGTTGTTTTGAATCTGTAGACCTATTCGTACGATACTAATACCTAATCACCGTTTTGCAACTGTTGTGTCTGTCTGTTCACGTCGTTTCCGGCGCAATCTTCAGAACGGCGAAACAGATTTTAATTAGACTTTCATCGGCAGACAGAGAAGTTTATAGGGCTACACATAGGGTTTTTTTATTCCGGAAATATTCAGATTATTTGCATGAAAAATGAACAATCCTTAAAAATGTACAAACATGAAATACGATCTATATAGATAAATAGCCGATCTAATGTATTTTTGTCCTAAGTCTACACAGACGAAGTCGCGGGTGTAATTTACAGTAGTTAGAAAACACACCAACACTGATTGACGATTGTATGTTATTTTGGTTAAATTTGTTGTCTACTAGAAATTATTTCGTTTTCTCTCCTGACATTAATAGACACGGAGTAATGTCGAAAAAGCAATCTTAAATTTTATCTCTTCCATGTACGACAAAGTTTATGTTTCGGACTCCGGAGTTATTCGTTTTATAATTGCTGCTTTGTCTTTTTGGAAGGTAAACAAAATACAATTAAAACTTCCGGCTACCGGGTGATGTGATGTGAAAAGTTCATCTATTACTTGTGTATGACGATATTAAAATTGCTATATACATTACATGTCCTGCACACATTAGAAACACTTGAACTTATGCATTCGATCTTGACTTGAATATCAGAAAAGTAAATGAACAAAGTGATAGCTAAAATACAACTATCTGATTACCATGTTTTGACATTGATTATTGAAAGGTATTTATATAGGCTTGATACACTAAACTTAAATAGACGAAAAATTGCAGTTTATGAATAATATGTTTCATTTTCTGAATTTTATTTTTGGTTGCGGAAGTAATAAATACATATTAAAAACAGTATGTCTCTTTATAACAGTTCTTAAAGAAGCTTAAGAAGTGAGCTATAAAGAATTCGAGTAACAAATGTTCCATGCAATCAAATATAAATGGTACTTTGCCTTGTAAATATGTAGATTTAAACGAATCGAAAGTATAATGGGGGTCGTATTTGTTACGTATGAATAAATTAACTATGTTGTTATGAAAGGTCAGAAAAATAAACTGGAATTTAACTTAACATATTATCGTCTGCATGTTGATATAAATATTTATGTATACAGTAAATAGTTAATATTTAAACATATATGTAGTAAACATACGTTTCTTGCACTTGGTATTCGTTGCCGCATATCATCCCATTTTCATAGGAGATAATGTTCTATCCTATCTATTTACAATATTCTCAGAAGGCCCGCGGGTCATGTGAATATGATTCGTTTATCTAAAAACACAGCTATCACAATAGCATTTACTGGTCAATCGGTCAAATGTCACTTTATTTATTAACTTTTATTAATGTTATACATGTAATACACAGGCTTATCCTAAACATTACATGTGCTAAGATATTGTCTACATATATTTATAAAGGTATTATAACTATCGAAGAATAGGTCGATATCGGGTAGCTGAGTGAGTAACTCATTGACTAGTTCGGGAGCAGCACATTGCGGTCCGGCTAACGTGCGGCGCGTGCGCACCACAAGTTGTGCGATCAAGCGGCCTGACCGCCTACCACCATACCCACCACGCATGTGAAGCCTCGGTATCTCTATACTACAAAAGTAAAGATCTGGCGAATTATCAATTTTATTATTAAGTAATTGATTGTATCAGGATGGACAAATTTCGTTTACTTTTCGTTTTTGATTTTTAGGTAAGATGCAAAAAATATGTTACATTAATGTCAGAAAAATAGTGATACCTTTAAAAATAAATGTTTGATTTAAACCATGATTTAGTAGTCTTGATCATAGCATCTTGTTTATTTTGATTTGAAAATTTTTTCGTGAATTCCAATACATATCTAATCTTTTCTAGACTTTCGTACGACACTTTACGTACCGCAATTTTTTCGTGTAAATAATACAGAAGTTACCTGAATACGTGAATGTCTGTAAGATTAAAAAATAACAGCGACCCAAAATGGTTTTCATTTCGATGGGCAGGCTTATAATCAGTAAGTTAAAGAAACTTATTATGACTGTACAACACCCAAAATTCATGTAAAGAGTTTGTTACACGCTTTCGTAATTGTATTAAGTAAGAATTTTAATATTGATCCTATTGTATCGAATTTGTTACGCAAACATTGTTTTCAAAAATATAAACAGAACAGCGGGGTATGTTAATAGAAACGACACGAGCAGCCTGCTTATGCTATCTCCGTATGATCTAAAAACAAAACGGCCATTTGTGAGCAAGCGCTCCACTGCTAACGCATACGGAAAAAATCCAATGGGATACATAAACAGAGCCGGAGATTCGTGTCAACGGCCGCAACTTTACGCCCTCCCTTTGCCCCTCATCGCCTTGGGCGCGATGGGGAAGTTCCACTTCTAAGGGTGGCTATACTTCTTACTCGGATAAGATATTAAGACCTTAAGACACATCGACCCACGGTAATATCCTTTATCACGCTCGACTTCTATTAAGATCGCTTGATGTCTTCATTACGTTGATTGATTGTTTTTGTGCGTTCTGGACTTTTAAGTTAATGGTAGTCTCTCTAATCGCTCCCGGTTTGATTACTCATGAAATTTTATTCCATAACATTAAGATCCGTAAACAAGCTTAGATGCAGACAGTTTTTGACGTATCAAACAACAATTTAGTCGGCATTTTTAGAAAATCTTTCATTGAAATACTGCTCTGAAAAAAAAATTGTACTTTACTAACTGTTACCTCTTCACTTCGGTGAGCATATTAAAAAAAACAATACTTGTTTTTGTATATTTATCACTAGTTCATGTAATGTTATACCTCTGTCCATGTCTTAAACAATAAAATATTTTATGTACACATATCCGTGTCTGGAAATTTCGTTCGCGTAATGATAATTTTTGTTCTCAATAATAAAGCAGTTATTTTACGCAATATATTAACAAAAATAGTCCTAACCATCTGAATGTTATATGTCAATAAAGTACATATATGTGTAGATTATATTTAAAAACTACTGAGATAAAAATTTGAAACATACCTGCTGTTATTTTCACTATTGCTACTGTTACTTTATGCTGTATCTAACGTTTTAAAAATCCCTGATTTTGGTGGGATATATTTCGTAGAAATGTTAGATGAAAGCAGCTTAGTAAAATGTGGAATATGAGTATATTTGCTGCGATCATTTTTGATCAAAGTTAAAATTGTTGTATATCAGTATGTACGTATTTAAAAGGCTCTATACTTTAAATGTTAAAACAGGAAAATTTGTTATGATATATTTGCGTATCGCGTGTTCAAAACGACTGCATTTCACATTCATTACATTGCAGGTCTATTCATCAAATAAAATACAAATCGTTGAAGCAAATTACAAACTAAATTCTAAATATTACGTGCTATTAATGTTGCACAATTTTCGGAATGAAGTAAAATTTCGGTACAGTCAGGCAAAAATACAGATTTAATTGGAATTGAAATCAATTTACAACGTACTCTTATAGCTCTAGGTATTGATTGTTTGGCATTTTGTGGTAAGAATCAAATAATACTACGTTAAAATACCAAAATTAAATAGCTAATTAAACTGTATAATAACGGGGGACAAATGGATATTAGTAATAAGACACTATTACGATCCCCTGTACAATTTCGTAACAGAAAAAGCGAAACTTAATAATTAATTATTGAAGCGTTTTCGTTTCACATCCTGCTTGAATAATTAAGGCACGTTTTAAATAAAGTAAACGTTACAAGTACAATTGGGGAGATACAAGGGGACTTAATGGCAATTTATTTAATAGAGATTCAAAATCGTCAAAGGGCCGAGTCCGATGACATCCCGTCCAGTC